>CAUYLG010011487.1:0-137891 GCA_963573385.1 Cacajao melanocephalus | reverse complement strand
ATATCGTCCCGTAATCCCAGCACTTTGGGAGGCCGAGGCGGGTGGATCATGAGGTCAAGAGATCGAGACCATCCTGGCCAACATGGCGAAACCCCGTCTCTACTAAAAATACAAAAAAATTAGCTGGGCGTGGTGGCGCGTACCTGTAGGCCCAGCTACTCGGGAGGCTGAGGCAGGAGAATCACTTGAACCCGTGAGGCAGAGGCTGCAGTGAGCTGAGATGGCACCACTGCACTCCAGCCTGGGTGACAGAGTGAGACTACGTCTCAAAAAAAAAAAAAATGATTAGCTATGTGTTATATGAATTTCACCTGAATTTTAAGGAAAGAATAACTTGAGGGATAAAAAGCTAGTGAGTAGAACCTTAACTATATTTTCAGCATTTCCATACATCCACAATAGCATCGCAGGAATGAACCGTGTGTCAGAATCATAGCAACTGAGCGCAGTAACTACTTATGAGCAGCCGGTTTATGTAACTCATTCTTTCACAATGGAAAGTAAAAGGACTTAGTATTGAATAATGCAGTTTGGATATTATTATTATAACTTAATTTGTGTTTTTTTGTTTTTTGAGGTTTAGTTTGTTTTTGTTAGAGACAGGGTCTCACTGTGTTGCCCAGGCTGCTCTCGAACTCCTGACCTCAAGCAATCCTCCTGCCTCAGACTCCCAAAGTGCTGGGATTACAGGCATGAGCCACCACAGCCCGCTCATTAATTTGTGTTTCTGGAAAAGAGTGTAATATAGTGGAAAAGCTGGGCTCAATTTAGAGAGACCCGAATTCAAATTCTCCCTTTAGTTCCTATTGGCTGCAGAAGCTTGGAAAAGTTGAGTCTCTCAGCACCTTGCGTTTCCTCATCAGGTAAAATGGGGCTGGAGATGCTGCATCACTGTCATCACAGCACTGTGATGGGGACTGGGTGGGACAGCATAGGTGACATTCACCTGGAAGGTGCCTCAGCAATGATAGCTATTGTTGTCGTCATTGTCACCATCATTATTGTTACTGTACGGTATAGAAAATCTTTCAGAACCTGGACCCATGGGAAAATGGGGTACATCTTAGTCCATTAGGGCTGCTGTGACAAAGCACCACAGACTGTGTGGCTTATAAAAGATAGAAGTTTCTGGCTGGGCATGGTGGTGCACACCTGTAATCCCAACTACTTGGGAGGCTGAGGCAGGAGAATCACTTGAACCCAGGAAGTGGAGGTTGTGGTGAGCTGAGATCATGCATTGTACTCCAGCCTGGGCAACAGGAGCAAAACTCCATCTCATCCATAAATAAATAAATAAAGGATAGAAGTTTCTTTTTCACAGTTCTGGAGGCTGCATCCTCTTGCAGTGGGAGGATCGGAGGAGGTCTTGGGGGTCTCTTTTATAAGGACACTTGTACACTCATGAGGCCCAACCCCATAACATAATCACCTCCCAAAGGCCCCACCTCCTATTACCATCACATTACGGGCTTAGGATTTCAACTTACAAATTGTGAGGGGACACTTTCAGTTCATCTCAGGGTAACTTTAGAAATTGCTGTCTACAGTCTAGGCATGGTGGCTCACACCTGTAATCCCAGCACTTTGGGAAGCCAAGGCAGGCGGATCACCTGAGATCAGGAATTTGAGACCTGCCTGACCAACATGGAGAAACCCCATCTCTACTAAAAATACAAAATTAGCTGGGCATGGTGGCACATGCCTGTAATCCCAGCTACTCAGGAGGCTGAGGCAGCGGAGGTAGCAGTGAGCTGAGATTGCACCACTGCACTCCAGCCTGGTCAACAAGAGCCAAACTCTTTTCTCAAAAAAAAAAAAAAAAAAAGAAAAAGAAGAAGTAAGAGGAGGAAAAGAAGGAGGAGAGGAGGAAGAAGAAATTGCTGTCTACAACCTAGTGACTTGGAACTGTACACACTACAGTTACTGAGGGGGCACAGAACGTTTTCGAGAGGTATTTCCCCCCACCTGTGCTGGCACAGAGCACACGCAGTAGATGCTGGTGACGCGGCTGAAGCAGATGCAGCAATTCCTCTCCCTGTGGTTCTTCACAGTCTCTGTGGACAGGAGCTGAGAAGAGGATGCATGGCATGTTACTGGTACGTTACAAGGTGACAGCTACCATTAAGAGCAAGAGGGCAAACAGAAACACTGCCAACTCCCTGGGATGACTCAGTCGGAGAGCCCCTGGTCCTTCACACTCCACCAGGAGCCTAAATCCACAAGAAAAGCTGGGAAATGCGATTTGTTTTGCAGACATCGCTGTTAAGTGATTACTTTTTTTTTTCAGTCAGTCCGACTCTGCCACCCGGTCTGGGTGCAGTGGCACAGTCTTGGCTCACTGCAACCTCTGCCTTGGGCTCAAGCCATCCTCCCACCTCAGCCTCCCAAGTAGCTGGGGTTACAGGCACACCCCACCACACCACACCCGGCTAATTTTTGTGTTTTTGTAGAGAGCGAATTTCATCATGTTGCCCAGGCTTGTCTCGAACTCAGGAGCTCAAGCAATCCACCTGCCTCAGCCTCCCAAAGTGCTGCAATTACAGGCGTGAGGCACCACACCCAGCCTGTTGAATGGTTACTTACAGAGAGAAGAATTGCATAACTGAGTTAACTTTCAATATGCAGATAAACTCACTTTTGGAGGCCCAGGGCGGGGGTACCTTATTCCCCACCGAGGTGTTGCCCTGTGTCAGTGACATTGAATGAGATATCAAATGACCCTATGCGATAAGAGATAGGAGTTTTCTCCCTCTGGTCACACTGAAATAAAACCACCCCCTACATTTAATATGAATCATTTCTCTAAGCATAAAACATCTCTATCCTGGTCCACAAGCATAGGCGTGTGCACACACATGCACACACGCCCACGTGCATACTCACCAGGAAGAAGATGGTGTTTATGTGAGTTATTTTTTCTAATTCTGAAAGTAACCCATGTTAATCACAGAAAAATCAAAAGAGGAGGCTGGGCATGGTGGCTCACGCCTGTAATCTCAGCACTTTGGGAGGATGAGTGGGGCGGATTGCTTGAGCTCAGAGTTGGAGACCAGCCTGGGCAACATAATGAAACGCCATCTCTACAAAAATACAACAACAAAAAGTTAGCAGGGCATGGGGGCAAGTGCCTGTAGTCTCAGCTACTCAGGAGGCTGAGGAACAGGAATTGCCTGAGCCTGGGAAGTGGAGTCTGCAGTGAGCCAAGATCTCACCGCTGCCCTCCTGCCTGTGAAACAGAGCAAGACTCTGTCTAAAAAAAAAAAAAAAAAGGAAACAAAGAAAGGAAGAAAGGCAAAGGAAGGAAGAAAGAAAATAAAAGAAAAGAGGCCGGGCACGGTGGCTCACACCTGTAATTCCAGCACTTTGGGAGGCTGAGGCAGGTAGATCACGAGGTCAGGAATTTAAGACCAGCCTGGCCAAAATGGTGAAACCCTATCTGTACTAAAAATACAAACATTAGCTGGGCATGGTGCCGGGCACCTGCAATCCCGGCTACTTGGAAGGCCAAGGCAGAGAATTGATTGAACCCGGAAGGTGGAGGTTACAGTGAGCCAAGATCGTACCACTGCACTCCAGCCTGGGCGAGAGAGTGAGACTCTGTGTCAAAAACAAACAAAGAAACAAAAAAAAAAAAAGCAGAGAAGAGTAAAGTGTAAGAAAGAAAGCAACACTCCCCCATAATGCTCCAGGACCAGCCATTCTTCCTTAACATTTAACTTATGATCTCCTGGTGTTTGGGGAATGCATTTTAACACAGTTGCCGTCACACTCTGTACACACGTTGAATCCCACGGTTTGATTCACGTATAGGTGAGGATGTTAATCTGACATTATGTTTTTAAAATAATACATGGCCACTGGCAACCCAAAACCCAGGCGAGGAAGAAAAGGAGAGTGTGAGAAACTGCTGTTTTCCACCTCAGGGTCATTTCCTCCAGGGCTGACACTATCTTATTCAGACTTTAGTCCTGTACCAGAAACATAGAACTGCTAAGTCACTGTTTCCTACATTCCTGAATGGGTGGATGAATGGGGAAAAGATACAATGTCTGATCAAAGGGCCACCAACCTTGCCGACAGGTCCAGCCACAGGTCTCGTCTGCAGCCTCTCGCCCTTCATGCAGAGAAATCTGCCTGGTTGAAGGTTTAATTTTGTAATCACCTAGTTCTAGAGCCCAGCCAGAAAGTGCCAAAGTCAGTGCTTCTCAAACTCTGATGTATAAGAATCACCCAGGGGCCGGGCACGGTGGCTCACGCCTGTAATCCCAGCACTTTGGGAGGCCAAGGCGGGCGGATCACCTGAGGTCAGGAATTTGAGACCAGCCTGGCTAACATAGTGAAACCCTGTCTCTACTAAAAGTACAAAAGTTAGCCAGGCTTGGTGGCACATGCCTGTAGTCCCAGCTACTTGGGAGGCTGAGGTAAGAGACTCGCTTGAACCCAGGCAGTGGAGGTTGCAGTGAGCCAAGATCATGCCACTGCACTCCAGCCTGGGTGTCAGAGTGAGACTCTATCTCAAAAAAAAAAAAAAAAAAAATCACCCAGGTAGTAATCGTAGAATTTCCAAGAAAAAGTAGAGATTCTGGCCAGGTATGGTGGCTCATGCCTGTAATCCCAGCACTTTGGCAAGCTGAGGTGGGCGGATCAGCAGAGGTCAGGAGTTCGAGACCAGCTTGACTAACATGGTGAAACTCTGTTTCTATTAAAAATACAATAATTAGCCGAGCATAGTGGCAGACACCTGTAATCCCAGCTACTTGGGATGAGGAGGGAGAATCGCTTGAACCCAGGAGGCAGAGGTTGCAGTGAGCCTAGATCTCGCCATTGCACTCCAGCCCGGTCCAGAGAATGAGATTCTGTAATTGGAAAAAAAAAAAAAAGTGGAGATTCTATGGCACAGAGTCTGATTACTAGCTCTAGCGTGGGGCTTGGAGAGCTGCCTTTCCTATCGATTCTCCCTGCTTTGCCCCCAAGCTGATGGCAGTTTTTGCTTTGAGAAATTCTGGCCTGGAGACTGTCCGTGATCCAAGTAAAGCTGGAACTTGTTGTTTACTGAGCCATCAGCGAGGATTTGGTAAGCCTGCAACCTGCCTCAGTCGGGCTGATACAAACAGTGAGTGCAATTGACTTGCCGGGAGTTCCACGTCTCACAGGGGAGAGAAACACTGCTGGAAAGTAAGAGTGAGGAGCTAAGTTATGCAGCAACCTCAGAAGAAAGAACAGGAAGCTGCCCACAGACCTCCTTGGGACGAAGGAGGGTGGGGGAGGACCAATATTATGTTCTTCGGGGTTTGTTTTTGTTTTTGAGACAGAGTCTCACTCTTTCACCCAGGCTGGAGTGCAGTGGCGCCATCTCAGCTCACTGCAACCTCCACCTCCTGGGTTCAAGCAATTCTCCCTCCTCAGCCTCCTGAGTAGCTGAATGGCCACAAATGCAGGTGTGACCCGGCTAATTTTTGTATTTTTTAGTAGAGACGGTTTTGCCATGTTGGCCAGGCTGGTTTTGAACTCCTGACTTCACATAATCAGCCTGCCTCGGCCTCCCAAAGTGCTGGGATTACAGGCATGAGCCATCGAGCCTGAAAACCAGTATTTAGCAAACACCTACCACAGGGACAGAAACTGGCTACTAAAGGGAAGAAGGGCTCATAGATGGTTTTCTTTTTGCCAGCACAGTGCTGGGAAGTTTAGAACATCTGAATACGTTAGGGTACACATTCTCCAATTACACGAGGCTCCCAAACTCCCTATGTTATTACATGAAATCCCCATCTGTTTGGGGTTCCTGTTGGTACCTCAAGCACTGACATTCAACTTTAATTCGAACATGTTGAAAGCCAAACGGCAGAGTCAGAATTGGAACCCTGGTCTGTCCAATGCTAAAGCCTTGTTTTTGCCATGTTGTTTTTTTTTTTTTTTTTTTTTTTTTGAGATGGAGTCTTGCTCTGTCACCAAGGCTGGAGTCCAGTGGTGTGGTCTCGGTTCACTGCAACCTCCGACTCCCGAGTTCAAGTGATTCTCCCGCCTCAGCCTCTTGAGTAGCTGGGACTACAGGTGTGTGCCACCACACCTGGCTCATTTTTTTGTATTTTTAGTAGAAATAGGGTTTCACTATGTTGGCCAGGCTGGTCTCGAACTCCTAACCTCATGATCCACCTGCCTCGGCTTCCCAAAGTGCTGGGATTACAGGTGTGAGCCACCATGCCCGGCCTCCATGTTGCTTCTTGAAGAGAAGGGATGAAGGTATAAATAATGTTTGGTTAGATAGGGAAGATTCCAGGCTGGGCAAATTTGAAATAACCCCAAACTCAGTGCCATTTATCATGGTTCTGTCTATGCCAGGTGCTGAGTGCTTCCCAGGGATCATTTGGTTTCTTATCTTTTCTTTGAGATAAAAGTCTTGCCCTGTTACCCAGGCTGGAGTACAGTGGCATGATCTTGACTCACTGCAACCTCCACCTCCCAGGTTCAAGCAATTCTCTGTCTCAGCCTCCCGAGTAGCTGGGATTCTAGGCACCTGCCACCAAGCCTAGCTAATTTTTGTATTTTTAGTAGAGGCGGGGTTTCACCATGTTCGCCAGGCTGGTCTCGAACACCTGACCTCAGGTGATCTGCCCGCCTTGGCCTCCCAAAGTGCTGAGATTACAGGCATGAGCCACCACGCCTGGTAACCAGGGATCATTTGTAATTCAGGCAAGGAGGTTTCACAAGTGAAAAACAAATCAGGAAGGTTAAGTCCTTTGTTCAGGGTCACATAGCTAGTAAGGGGCAGAACTGGGTCCCCCAAAATGTTAACTGTCCTAATTTCTTTGATTATTGAATTTAATCCTGTGGTGGGGCTCAGGACACACCACCCCAAAATATGACTGTGGGAGACCAGAATATGCCAACCTGAAATATACTTCTTAGGCGTATTTTGAGCTGGTTATTCTGAGAAACTGCAGACACAGGAGTAGCTCTGAAAAGCTGTCCTTTTGTGAAATAAATTTACATCTATGAAGGAAATCTACATTAGTCAAACTATCAGTATCAGGAAGCGGGCTCCTCCAGACAGCTTCTATTACCTGAGAGAATTTCTTTAGAGCTGAAGTTGCGCTCTCTCACCCAGGCTGGAGTGCAGCGGCTACTCACAGGCACGATCATCATGCACCACAGTCTCGAGCTTGTAGCCTCAAGCGGTCCTCCCGCTTCAGCCGCCCTAGGAGCTAGGACTACAGGCACATGCCATGAGCCTGGCTACAGAGGCTGTTTATCTGTGTAAGAAGACAACCTTTATTCACCAGACATTTGCCCCCATCACGCTCCCATAACTTGTGTCAAAGCCCCCTGAGAACCCCCAAGCCCCCCTCTGCCTTTCTGCAGCTCAGGGTGCTATAGAAGCTTCAATCATCTGACCTTTCTTTGAGACTCACGTTTTATGGGACTCCTGTGTGTATGCATGTTCTTTCAAATGATTTTTCTCCTGTTAGTTCATCTCATGTCAATTTAGTTCATAGCCCAGCCAAGCCAAAGAACCCAAAGGGTGGAGGGAAGCCATTTTCCCCTCCCCTACACCTGATACAAGAGAATTAAAATCATATGCATCGGATCAGGCTTGGGGGCTCATGCCTGTAGTCCCAGCACTTTGGGAGGCCAGGGCCAGTGGATCACCTGGGGTCGGGAGTTTGAGACCAGTTTGGCCAACATGGCGAAACTCTGTCTCTCCTAAAAATACAAAAATAGCCTGGACTGGTGCGTGCCTGTAGTCTCAGCTACTTGGGAGGCTGAGGCAGGAAAACAGATTGAACCTGGGAGGCAGAGATTGCCGTGAGCCAAGATTATGCCACTGCACTCCAACCTAGGTGACAGAGCAAGGCTCCATGTCATACAACAATAACAACAACAAAACATATGCATTGGCTAGCAAAGGCATTCAGTCCTATTCTCACAGTTGGAGAGAATGGTTCCATTGATACAGCTTTTTCTGTCCATATTGTTGTTAATGTCTTTGGACAATTAACCACATTTTGCAGTTTCCCCACATGCAACAAAGAGGTTTGCTGGAAAGGTTTCAAAGGTTCATTCCAGGCTGGTCGTGGTGGCTCACACCTATAATCCCAACATTTTGGGAGGCCAAGGCAGGGGATTGCTTGAGCCCAGCAGTTCAAGAGCAGCCTGGACAACATCTACAAAACCCCCATTTCTACAAAAATAAAAAATTAGCTGGGTGCAGTGGCTCATGCCTGTGGTCCCAGCTACTCAGGAGGCTGAGGTTGGCGGATTGCTTTGAGCCCAATAGGTCTAGGCTGCAGTGAGCTCTGATTGTACAACTGCACTCCAGCCTAGGTGACGGAGTAAGACTCTGTCTCAAAAAAAAAAAAAAAAAAAAAAAGGTTTTATTCCAGCTTCAGCTCCAGCATTCTATGAGTTTCCCAGAGCAGCAAACTCAAACACCATCAAGGCCAGGTAAGAACCATAAATGAGTGAGGTGCCCCTAACTGTGCAATAGGGAGCAGTGGGGACTGGGGCAAAGAGGAGCTGTGACCTGTCTTTAGGCATACTCACATTCAAACCTTTACAAAACCCTGTGCTCATCCCAGCAGGTTCCCGTCTGCAGGCTGCAAGCCTGCAACACTCAGTGTCCTCAAAGCACAGTCCTTAAATCAGCAGCACCAACAGCACCTGGGAACTGCTTAGAAAAGCAAAACCTATGGACTTACAGCTCTGGGGCTGGGACCCAGCAATCTGGGTTCTCACAAGCCTACCAGGTGGTTGTAATGCAGCTGAAGTTCCAGCAACACCTGGGGAACTTCTTCCGCCTCCAATATGGGCTCAGGCTTCAGAAAGTCTTGAAGTTCTTCAAGGGCCTTTTTTTGGGGGGAATGGATTCTCGCTCTGTCGCCCAGGCTGGAGTGCAATGATGTAATCTCAGCTCTGCCTCCTGGGTTCAAGCAACCTCTGCCTCCTGGGTTCAAGAAACTCTCCTGCCTCAGCCTCCCAAGTAGCTGGGATTACAGGAGCCTGCCACCACACCTGGCTAATTTTTGTATTTTTAGTAGAAACGGGGTTTCACCATGTCGGCCAGGCTGGTCTCGAACACCTGATCTCAAGTGATCTACCCACCTAAGCCTCCCTAAGTGCTGGGATTACAGGCGTGAGCCACAGCGTCCGACCCATTTGCTCTTTTCTTCCATGTGGAAAGAGGTTCCCCAGCTCCCCAAGGATGTTCCCTGGCCACGCTACGTCAAGACCTCCTGGTCTCCAGTTCTCCCTGAAATCCTAAATACCTGTTGAGTGGATTTATTTCATGTGTTCGTCCTTTCTTGCCTGCTTTATTTTCCATGGGATTGTGTTTTATAAGCTTAACACTTCCTACTCTGCAAAGGATTTCCACCGCCATTGTCTCTAGCGCCTCTGCCTAAGACTCCATGATATAGATAAAGCAGCTCTCTTCCCTTCTATTTGCACATAAGGAAATTGAATCACAGAAAGGTGGAGTGCCTAAGCTCACAGTGCAAGTTAGAGACAAATTTCGGACTAACGCCCTCCCATCCAGACCCTCAATCCGACTCAAACTTGTTTATTATGAAATTATTTACATTTAATGGTAAATAATTTACATTAGTTACATTTAATTAATTAGTTACATTTAAACTTTGGGGTTTTCTTGTTATCCCCACTTTACAGATGAGAAAACTAAGGTTTCCTAGAACATGATCCCAGAGCCGCTTGCACGAGAGCCCCCCTGGCATGCCTATTTAAAATACAGATTCCCAGGCAGGTGGGGTGGCTCCTGCCTGAAATTCCAGCACTTTGGGAGGCCTAGGTGGGCAGATCACTTGAGGTCAGGGACTTCGAGACCAGACTGGCCAACATGGTGAAACGCTGTCTCTACTAAAAATACAAAAATTAGCCAGGTGTGGTAGCACACACCTATAATCCCAGCTACTTGGGTGGCTGATGCACAATAATTGCTTGAATCTGGGAGGAGGTTGTAGCGAGCTCAGATTGAGCTGACATTGAGCCACTGCATTCCAGCCTGGGTGACAGAGCAAGGCTTTGAAAAAAAAAAAAAAAAAAGGCACATTTAAGCAAGATTTACTAAGTGCCTAGCACCTGCCCGAGTGCTTCACATACATTACCTCATTTAACAGTAGGCACTGCTATTATCCCCATCTTACAAATTAAGCCTCTGAAACCCAGAGAGCCTAATGATTTTTCCAAGGGTCACAGCAGGCAAACAGATGCCTGAACGTGTGCCCTTTACCACAATTTAATGCTGCCTTTCCCTAAAAGTCTTTTCTTTTTCTTTACTTATTTATATATTTTAAAAATTGAGATGGGTGTTGGTACATTGCCCAGACTGGTCTTGAACTCCTGAGCTCAAGTGATCGCCTTAGCCTCCCAAAATGCTGGGATTATAGGTGTGACCTATAATGCCCAGCCATAAAAGTCACTTTCATACGCCACTTTAGCATATTTTTTTTCTAAAAGTCATTTTTTAAAATGTTGTTTTTGTAAACTTGGCATACTGCCTAGGACTCAGTGGGTGCTAAATAAATGAGCCGAATGAATGAATGAACAGAAATGAATTTTGTAGGACCACTGATGTAAAATGACTCTAGCATAATCCCTCAAGCTGTATTTTAAAAATAGGGTAGCTGGGCATAGCGGTTCACACCTGTAGTCCCATTACTCGGGAGACTGAGGCGGGAGGACTGGTTGAGCCAGGAGTTCAAGAACAGCCTGGCCAACATAGCAAGACTTTGTCTCTAAATTTGAAAAGGCAGGTGGGGGAAGAATTCTTAAAATAAGTTTTTATGGGCACTTGGTTTTTTTCTCTTGAAGTCTATCGAGCCTGAAAATACATACACACACACATTAGTTAGTTGAAGGCTCTAGTTGGAACTATCGTAGCTATTTAGAATCTGACTTGATTTGCTTTCGTTGTTAAAGGTTTTAGAGATAGGAACTGCCACTTCACTCTGAATTCTCCACATCTCAGTTGACTCATCAGTAAAATGAGGATGATCATCATCCCACGTCATGGGGTTGCAGTGAAGACTGAATGAGGTAACACAGCCCAAGTGCTTCATGGAGCACATGGCACACGAGAAGTTGCCAATTATGTTCGTGATTGTTATTCTTCTTTTATTGTCACTATTTGTAGGGAAAGGCACAGATATAAGAATTATTCTTGCCAGGCATGGTGGCTCACACCCGTAATCCCAGCACTTTGGGAGGCTGAGGTGGGCAGATCACTTGAGGTCAAGAGTTCGAGACCAGCCTGGCCAACATCATGAATCCCCGTCTACTAAAAACACAAAAATTAGCCAGGCTTGGTGGCGGGTGCCTACTTGGGATTTCTCCAACATGGAGAAGCCTCATCTCTACTAAAAATACAAAAATCAGCCGGGCATGGTGGTGCATGCCTGTAGTCCCAGCTACTTGGGAGGCTGAGGCAGGAGAATCACTTGAACCTGGGAGGTGGAAATTGCAGTGAGCCGAGATCGCGCCACTGCATTCTAGCCTGGGACAGAGCAAAACTCTCTTTTAAAAAAAAAAAGAATTATTCTTATGTCATATTTATGCAAAAGGAAAAGCCTCTGTACTTTAGATTGTAAATACAAATAAAGAATGAGAGGTAGCAACAGCACCTGCATATAATCCCTAAAAAGTTAATTCCACATATATTTGTATAATTTGTATTTGTCTTTGAAAGACATTATGATTTTTCCAAAATATTGTAATTATATTTCATTTCCTTTTATAATTATAGGTTGCTTAAGCTACTATCAAAGTATTCCTTGAGCACCAGCTTTGTCTGGTTGATTAGAAGCGGGGGGCCTGTAAAAACGGTTAATGAAAAGACCTTACAATGATATAGGGCTCTAGAGTTCACACAGGGATTTTACACACATTCCCTTTACTCCTCAGCCACCTCATGTCCCCTGTGGTGAGGCCGGTACTATCACTGCCACCTGACAAAGTTGAGGTGATGTGCCCAAAGTCATCTAGTCATTTATTTATTTATTTTTGGTTTTGCTTTTTTTTTTTGAGACAGAGTCTGGCTCTATTCCCCAGGCTGGAGAGCAGTGGCATGATCTCGGCTCACTGCAGCCTCCGCCTCCTGGGTTCAAGTGATTCTCCTGCCTCAGCCTCCCAAGTAGCTGGGATTACAGGTGTTCACCACCACACCCAGCTAATTTTTGTATTTTTAGTAGATATGGGGTTTCGCCATGTTGGTCAGGCTGGTCTTGAACTCCTGACCTCAAGTGATCTGCCCGCCTCAGCCTCCCAAAGTGCTGGGACTACAGGCGTGAGCCCACGGCGCCCGGTCCACCATCTATTTAGTAGCAGAAGCTGGGCTTGGCCCTGTTTCCAGACTAAGCCCCATGGCAAGAACTGACACTAGGATTCCAATTCATCCTCAGATACTTAGTAACCAAGTCACTGGTGTGAAAGTTGGCAGAATCAAAATGGAGTCACTAAGGTTAAGAAAACTCTGGCCAGATGCAGTGGCTCATGCCTGCAATCCAACACCTTGAGAAGCCAGGTGGAAGGACTGCTTGAGCCCAGGAGTTTGAGACCAGCCTGGGCAACACAGCCTAACGTAGTCTCTACAAAAAATTACCTGGGCATGGGGAGGGGTATGCACCTGTACTCCCAGCTGCTTGGAAGGCTGAAGTGGGAGGATCCTGTGAGCCTGGGATGTTGAGGCAGCAGAGAGCTATGACTGCATCACTGCACTCCAGCCTGGGTCACGGAGCGAGACCTTGCCTCAAAAAGAAAAAAAAAAATTAAGAAAACTCTGATAGCGCAGGAGAAGGCCATGAAGAGCGGGTTCTCATGCTTGTATGCCTGATAATGAAAAAGTCTATGAAAACAGCCTTGCACAAAGGCTATCACAACCTTACACAAACAATATTTCTGCAAGGACATCTGCCCAGCAACTGACAGTCGAACCTCAGACTGGCATCACCCTTGTGATTGATCTTTGTAGCCAAAAATAATCATCTTAAAACAATTATATAAACCTCTTCATTTTTCATTTAAAAACCTTTGTCTTCCTTTACTTCCCTGAATGTGTGCATAGTTTACTATGACACACATATTCCCATTCTGATGGTCTAGTTCCAAATAAACATCTTCTCTTTTGGACAGCCTTTCTTGCTATTTAGGCTGACGCTGGGTAACCACATACTGGCGATTACCAGGAAGAAGAGACAGAAGAGAGACTGTCTCCCCAGTAGAAACAGATTTGGGGAGACTTTAATTCAAGACGTGGTAACAAGGACTGGAATTATCCTCTAGCTTTAAATAACTGGGGAAAAAAAAAAAAAAACAACATTTTCAAACATGGGACAGCAGACAGCAAGGGTGGTGATTCCTGAGAGAGGATAAACGAGGTCACTCCAGCCTCTGCTCCTCATCTGGAAATCCCTTCCTTCAAAGCCGCCTTCATGCCACCAGCACCACGAATGGCCCCCAATTCCCTGCTGGAAGGAGTCTCTGTTCCGCCCTGAACGTCTCCAGCAAAGCCTCTCTTCGACTTGTCCCGTTCTCTATCGCCCAGCATGGCTGTTGGTGCCTGATGGCCAGGACTCTAGAGCACAGGAGGGCGTCTCCCATCACTGTATATCAGAGAACCAACACTTCACAGAGCAGTGCTCATAAAATGTTTCTGGAAAGGCTGGGCGTGGTGGCTCACGCCTGTAATCCCAGCACTTTGGAAGGCCGAGGTGGGCGGATCACGAGGTCAAGAGATCGACACCATCCTGGCCAACATGGTGAAACCCCATCTCTACTAAAAATACAAAAACTTAGCTGGGCGCGGTGGCGTGCGCCTATAGTCCCAGCTACTCAGGAGGCTGTGGCAGGAGAATTGCTTGAACCCGGGAGGCGGAGGTTGCAGTGAGCCGAGATCGCGCCACTGCATTCCAGCCTGGCACCTGGTGACAGAGCAAGGCTCTGTTTCAAAAAAAAAAAAAAAGTTTCTGGAAAGAAGGAACAATGATGCTTTCCATGCCATTTATCATTAAAAGGAAAAACAGGCTGGGTGCAGTGGCTCACGTTTGTAATCCCAGCACTTTGGGAGGCTGAGGTGGATGGATCACCTGAGGTCAGGAGTTTGAGACCAGCCTAGCCAACACGACAAAACTCCATCTCTACTAAAAATACAAACATCAGTGGGGCGTGGTGGTACACACTTGTAATCCCAGCTACTTGGGAGGCTGAGGCACAAGAATCACTTGAACCCGGGAGGCGGAGGGTGCAGTGAGCCAAGATTGTACCACGGTATTCTAGCCTGGGCAACAGAGTAAGACTCCATCTCAAAAAAAAAAAAAGGAAAAAAAATTACTATAAAAAAAGGAAGAGTGAAATAAATCTTACAGTCTTCACAGTCCCCCTTACTATTTTTGTTTTGCAGCTTAAATAAGTGGATCTTTGGATAAGCCGCCTGACTGATGAGAGGAAGAGCTGGCTTTCTTCTGACAATAGTTGTTGTGAACTCTTCGTGGTAAGAACAGTGACAGAACAGACATATCATCAGGGGAATACAGGTCGTAAAAGCCACATTCTTGGCACATCAAAGGTATTTGAGAGAGACAGAAAGAGTAAAGCGATTCTTTCCAACAACTAACAGTTGGGGAAAATGGCAGTGTTTAAACTTGAATACCCCTCTTTTTTAAGAAAAAGAGAATCATAAGGCTAAAACAGTTTTTTTTTTTAATTGAGAAAGTTCATTTTAAACATTTTTGAGGAGAAAAAAAAGAAGCCTCTAAATGACTTTGGCATTACCAAGTGTCACCACCACTATCAAGTTTTCTTGTTTGATTCTCCATGACACTTGTTATCAGCTGTTCTCTTTATTTGTTTTACTTGCCCCTTTGAAAGTGAGCACCAGGAAAACCTGGACTTCGGATTCCCTGTGGGATTCCAGGAACAGCCACCCAGCAGGGGCTCTGGAAATGTGCCCTGAAAGAACTCAGACAACAGGAGACCCTCCTCAGCCTCAGGGCTGCTATTTGCACACAGAGTGGAGCAGCCTGTGGTTTTTTTTTTTTTTTTTTTTTTGGCAGGTGAGTTGTTACACACTTCTTAGCGGATTCCGACTTCCATGGCCACCGTCTTGTAGCCTGTGTTTTAAAGGAGAGATCTAGACACTTAAAAAAATCATTATTATTTTTCTTTAAAAAAATTTTTGGGGCCAGGCACAGTGGTTCACACCTGTAATCGCAGCACTTTGGGAGGCTGAGGTGGGCAGATCATGAGGTCAGGAGTTCGAAACCAGCCTGGCCAACATGGTGAAACCCTGTCTCTACTAAAAATACAAAAATTAGCTGGGCGTGGTGCCAGATGCCTGTAATCTCAGCTACTTGGGAGGCTGAGGCAGAGAATTGCTTGAACTCAGGGGGTGGAGGTTGCAGTGAGCCGAGATTGCACCACTGCACTCTAGCCTGGGCGACAGAGCACAACTCTGTCTCAAAATAAAAAAAAATTTTTTGTTGTTGTTGTAGAGTCAGGGGTCTTGCCATGTTGCCTAGGCTGGTCTCCAACTCCTGGGCTCAAGCGATCCTCCCACCTTGGCCTCCCCAGATGCTGGGATTATAGTTGTGAGTACCTGGCTCAGATACTTTCTTACCAGTGTCTGGCTGAAATTTCACAAAGAGGAAGGGGAAATCAAAGACAAAAATGAACAAATGAACCGAGGTGGGGTTGAGCCTGTCTGGAAGACAGAAAGGAGGCCATCTGCCCCATAGCTGATGTCCAGGGAAACAAAACCATTTTGGATTTTCATTTCTTTATTATTATATTTTGAGACAGAGTCTTGCCCTGTCACCCAGGCTGGAGTGCACTGGCACGATCTTGGCTCACTGCAACCTCCACCTTCTGGGTTCAAGCAATTCTCCTGCCTCAGCCTCCCAAGCAGCTGGGATTACAGGCACCCACGACCACGCCCAGCTAATTTCTGTATTTTTAGTAGAGATGAGGTTTTGCCATGTTGGCCAGGCTGGTCTTGAACTCCTGGCTTTAGGTGATCCGCCCACCTTGCCTTCCCAAAGTGCTGTGATTACAGATGTGAGCCATTGCGCCCCACCTGGTTTTTCTTAAAGTGTTGAAAGTTTTGGCACAATGACTCAGATAACACAGTCAGTTCAGACAGCCCCTTCCTCCTGGAAGGCTCTCTCCTCCCAGGCGCTTCCTGTCCATCTAGGGCCAACGCCAGTCTACCTTCCCCACACACTATCTCCAATCTTATCGTTTAGTCATCCTTGCATCAGATCTTTTTCTTTCTTCGTTTCCTTTATTTGGTAAGGGAAACCCTGTGTCCCCTGGCACCCACAACTCTCCTTCCCTCTTTTGAGATAACCAGTCTCCTGAGTTTGGGGTTAATCATCCCAACATTTACATAAACAGTATGTAAACATTTGCAGATCTTTAAAAAGTCAGAGAAATTCTTTCATTTGGTATGAATCCTTCTGTAACTTTCTTTTTCACTCAGCACTATTCATTCACATCGTTACATGTGGTCCTGGTCGATTCATGGCACTCATGAAGACCGTGAGCCACAGAATCTTCCTACCTATCCAACTCTATTACCTACCTTCTTCCGTAAGACGGCCAGCTCCGTGAGAGCAAAGATGACTTTGTAGGTACTAGAACAGTATGCAGCATGTAATGTAACCTGAAAAATGGGTTAATTCAGTCCAAGAATTAATCAAAGCTGTATAGTATACATACAAATGTAACACAATTGTTTTGCTCATTCTTCCATGGATGACACTTTCATTACTTCAATGTTTTGCTTATTTATTTATTTAGAGACAGTCTTGCTCTGTTGCCCAGGCTGAAGTGCAGTGGCATGATCTTGATTCACTGCAACCTCCACCTCCAGGGTTCAAGTGATTCTTGTGCATCAGCCACCCAAGTAGCTGGAATCACAGGCACGTGCCGTCACACCTGGCAAATTTTTATATTTTGTTAATACAGGCAGGGTTTCACCATGTTGGCCAGGCTGGCATTTTGCTAATTGAATCAGTACTTTTGCAAGAATATTTCCCATGTCTCCTGTTGCACATGTAGGACAGAATTTTTATGTACCCAAGGATGGAGTAGCTGAGTAATAGGTCACTATGTGCAGCTACAAATTTATTAAATATTACTGTCTGCTTTGTAAATTGGTTATACTGAGAGTAAGTAAAAACTATGACCTCAAAACCAGGGCACTCAAAGCCTTTCAAAATTTTTTTCCATATAAAAAACAGGTATGTTCCATTTTGACACATGGAGAAACCACCTCTTTCTTTTTGCCAGCTGTTGGTGTTCTATTGTCAAAAGTCACCTTACCTTTGCAAATCAGTTTCCTGTATGTGGATGTTAGGTCAGCATGTTTGCATGTTCTGAACATATTATTTTATTGGGTGGATGTATCAAAATTACTACATGTATTTTTAAAATAACTGCATAATATGGCTGGGCGCGGTGGCTCACACCTGTAATCCCAGCACTTTGGGAGGCTGAGGTGCGTGGATCATCTGAGGTCAGGAGTTCGAGACCAGCCTGGACAACATGATGAAACCCCGTCTCTACTAAAAATACAAAAATTAGCTGGGTGTGGTGGCACGCACCTGTAATCCCAGCTACTTGGGAGGCTGAGGCAGGAGAATCACTTGAACCCCGGAGGCAGAGGTTGATCGCGCCATTGCACTCCAGCCTGGGCGACAGCGAGACATTGTCTCAAAAACAGCAACAACAACAACAACCTCTGCATAATATAAATGTTTTATTTTTCTTAGGAAATTTCCCAAGAATTGAAATTCTGGTCAGTGTATTAATAAGTTTTGTGCTTCTTATGTATTGCCAAAAATATTATTATAATTTAGATTGCCTCTTGCCTGGAAAACAGCTTCACTTAAGTATTATATGAATTTTTGTTTTTTTTTTTCTGTTTTTGCTTTTTTGAGATGAGGTCCCACTATGTTGCCCAAGCTGGTCTCCAATTCTTGGCCTCAAGTAATCCTCTTTCCTTGGCCTCCCAAAGTGCTGGGATTATAGATGTGAGCCACGGTGCCCAGCCTTTATGCATTTATTTTGCTGACTTGATTCTGCATCTCCACAGAGGAGGCAATGCTGTGTTGATTATTTTCTGTAACCCTGGAACCTGGCACATAGTATGTACACAATTAAAAGAAAAAAAACGGAGGCCAGGCACAGTGGCTCATGCCTATAATCCCAGTATTTTGGGAGGTCGAGGTGGGTGGATCACTTGAGATCAGGAGTTTGAGAGTAGCCTGGCCAACACGGTGAAACCTTTTCTCTACTAAAAATACAAAAATTAGCCGGGTGTGGTGGTGTGTGCCTGTAGCCCCAGCTACTTGAGAGGCTGAGGCAGAAGAATTGCTTGAACCTGGGAGGCGGAGATTGCAGTGAGCTGAAATCATGTCACTGCACTCCAGCCTGCATACAGAGCAAGACTCTGTCTCCAAAAAAAAAGAAAAAAAAATTAGCTGGGTGTGGTGGTGAACACTTATAGACCCAGCTATTCATGAAACTGATGCAGGAGGATCACTTGAGCCTAGGAGTTTGAGGCTGCAGGTAACTATGACCATGCCACTGCACTCCAGCCTGGGTAACAGAATGAGACCCTGTCTCTGAAAAAGAAAGAAAAAATGGCTCTCAGAAGAGAAATGGGTATCAGGCTACTATAAAGATGGGCCTCCAGGTATTAGGACAGGTCGCCTTAAGCCGAAGTTGGTTAGAGACCGAGAGCTGGTGGTGAGGGCAAGGCTGTGATTCCTCGGGCTACCTGGGGCCACCTGGGCCTGCCTGCTTATCCATTCCTGCTGCAGGCAGTCAGCTGGCTGGGCTGCTGCTGCCCCTGCCCCTGCCCCTGGCTGGGGAGTGTGGGGCAGGGAAACTGGCCAAGGGCAGAGCAAGGAGCCAGGAGCCAGGCTCGCCTGCTTGCTGCAGGCCTGAGACAGCTGCTGGGTGTGAGACCAGGATGGAGCTCACAGCTCACAGGCTTGTAGTCACAGGGGGTTTGAGGGAGCAAGCCACCTGGGCGACACTTACCCAAGATGTGCGCTCTAGCTGTGTGACTCTGGGAAACTGAAGGATCTTCAAGTGAGGAATCACCTGCGTGGGACAATGTAATCACAGGGATTTTTATGAAGGGGAACAAGAAGGTCAAAGTCAGAAAAAGGAGAAGAAACCAGGCAGCCAGAGGTTGGAGGGATACATTCTGGAGATAGAGGAAAGGGGCTACAAGCCAAGGAATACAGGAAGCCTCTAGAAAATGGAAAAGCCAATGTAAGTAAGTTCTCCCTTGGAGCCTCCAGAAGGAACACAGTCCTGCCAACACCTTGGTTTTAGACTTCTGACCTCCAGAAGAGGAAGAAAATAAATCTGTGTTATTTATTTTATTTTATTTTTGAGATGGAGTCTCGCTCTGTTGCCAAGCTGGAGTGCAGTGGTGCCATCTTGGCTCACTGCAACCTCTGACTCCCTGCTTCAAGTGATTCTCCTGCCTCAGCCTCCTGAGTAGCTGGGATTACAGTCATGTGATACCATGCCCAGCTAATTTTTATATTTTTAGTAGAGACAGGGTTTCAACATGTTGGCCAGGATGGTCTTGATCTCCCGACCTCGTGATCCACTCGCCTCGGCCCCCGAGAGTGCCTTTAATTTCAGAGTGCTAGGATTACAGGCTGAGCCACCATGTCCGGCTTAAATCTGTGTTATTCTAAATGACTAAGTTCGCAGTAATTTGTTATAGGAAATGACACCCTCTAAGCCCCAGAGACTTCTTCTGTAAAGTGGAGATGCTAATAGAACCTATTTCATATAGCTGCTTTGTGATTTACACACATTAAGGTATTTGAAATGTTTAGAAGGGTGCCTGGAAAATAGCAAGCATTTAACAAACACTTGGGCAGGTCGCTCGAGCTCTCTGGACCGAGACCCCCAAGAAGGGCTCCTCCTGAGCGCGTGTTCTCAGGGGCTGTGGCTGCCTTTGGTCTCCCTGGACCAGCAGATCCTTCTGCTGCCCTCCTCTTTGGCAGGCGCCTGAAGCCGTCAGTCAGACAAGCCTGGAAGGTGCCAGGATGGGTATCTTTCTGCATCATGGGGGAGCACTGTGTCCTGAACCCCTGACACAGTATTCCCAGGGCATCAGAGGGGAAGCTAATGGGTTCGTTGGATTGGAGAAGAAAGCCCTCTAGCTCCTGACTTTCCTGCAGTGGTGCATTACAGCAGATCAGCCAGGAAAGCGAGAGACATCCACCTTTCGGAAGGTCAGGGAAGATGAATCAGCTCTGTAATAGAATAGAGATTTACCATATTCAAAGCTTACACACAGGCCTGGTGTGGTGGCTCACGTCTGTTATCTCGGCATTTTGGGAGGCTGAGGCAGGTGGATCACCTGAGGTCAGGAGTTTGAGACCAGCCTGGCCAACATGGTGAAACCCTGTCTCTCCTAAAAGTACAAAAATTAGCTGCGTGTGGTGGCAGGGGCCTGTAATCCCAACTACTCCGAAGGCTGAGGCAGAATTGCTTGAACCCGGGAGGCAGATGTTACAGTGAGCTGAGATCACACCACTGCACACCAGCCTGAGTGACAAGAGAGAGACGTTGTCTCAAAAAAAAAAAAAAGGTTACATACATATATATATTATATGCACACGTGCACACACACATGCAAGAATATGCATGTACATGCACACACACACATGCTCCCAACAGTGTCAGGGTCTAGACGGAACTGTGTAATCTCTGTTTTTCAGATGAAGAAACTAAAATTGGCTGAGCGTGGTGGCTCATGCCTGTAATCCCAGCACTCTGGGAGGCTAAGGTGGGCAGATCACCTGAGGTCAGGAGTTTGAGACCGGCCTGACCAATGTGATGAAACGCAATTAGCTGGGTGTGGTGACGGGCGCCTGCAATCCCAGCTACTCGGGAGGCTGAGGCAGGAGAATTGCTTGTACTCATGAGGCAGAGGTTGCCGTGAGCCGAGATCGTGCCACTGCACTCCAGCCTGGGCGACAGAGTGAGACTCAGTCTTAAAAAAAAAAAAAAAGGAAAAAAACCCCCTAAAACTTAAGAGGGGAAAAGGCTTGCTCAACGCCATCCTGTTGGCTAGGCATCCAGCAAGGGCCACAGCCCGGGTCGCCCCCCCGCATCGTGGTTCAGCAGTCCTGGGGGTGGGTAATCCCAGCAGTCGGGGTCCAGTTTGCCTCCTGCACTGCTACCCAGCAGGGCTGCCCCTCCTCATTCCTTCCTCTGCTAATTGGCTGCAGGCACAAATAGGATTATATTTATACCAATACCAATTGGATGAGATATCAGTTGTTTTTGAACATCTTCTCTTCAGCCAGAAGGAAAGAGAATGGCTTCTGTGATTCTCATGGTAGAATGGGGTCAGTTTTTTAATCTTTTTTTTTTTTTTTTTGAGAATGAGTCTCACTCTGTAGCTCAGGCTAAAGTGCAGTGGTGCAGTCTCAACACTCACAGCAACCTCTGCCTCCTAGGTTCAAGTAATTCTCGATTCTCCTGCCTTAGCCTCTGGAGTAACTAGGATTACAGGGGTGCGCCACCATACCCAGCTAATTTGTGTTTTTTTTTTGTTTTTTTTTTTTTAAGAAATGAGGTCTTGCTATGTTGCCCAGGCTGGAGTGCAGTGGCTATTCACAGGTGCGATCCCACTACTGATCAGCACAGGAGTTTTGACCTGCTCCGTTTCTGACCTGGGCCGGTTCACCCCTCCTTAGGCAACCTGGTGGTCCCCCGCTCCTGGGAGGTCACCATATTGATGCTGAACTTAGTGCAGACACCCAACCAGCATAGTGCACTACAGCCCAGAACTCCTGGGCTCAAGAAATCCTCCAGCCTCAGCTCCCGAGTAGCTGGGACTACAGGCACGTGCTACCATGCCTGGCTAATTTGTGTATTTTTAGTAGAAATGGGGTTTCACTGTGTTGGCCAGGCTCAAACTCCTGACCAAGTGATCTGCCCACCTCAGCCTCCAAAGTGCTGGGATTAGGGTGTGAGCCACTGCGCCTGGCCATGGGGTCAGGTTTTAAAGATGTTGAGGAGCCACTGTGCATATCACTGCAGAGACCATAAGATGGGCAGACACAGGCCATACCTAGCAAGCTCAACATCTGGTCATGGCCTGAGCCCCAGAACTGGCTGGAGGGGACACCAGGTGCGGACGGAGTATGGAGGGAACAGGGAGAGTGGCTTGTGCAGGCGGTGCCCCAGGAATGAGGGAGAGGCTAAGGCAAGTGACAAAGGCATGGCCTGATGGCCTAGCAGGACTCAGTGGTAGAGGCCAGGCCAGGATCCAGCCCATTTCCATCTAAGCTCCCCAACCTTTTTTTTTTTTTTTTGCTTTAATATCCACATATTGCTTTAAGAAAAAAAAAATCAAAATGTGCAAATGTCATTTTTCAAAGGACAGTCTGTGACCACCCACGTCGGAATCACCTGGGCGAATCTGCACAGAATCTTGGGAATCCGCAGGCTCCACCTGACCTGCACTCAGTCTCTGAGAGCACAGTGCAGGGTTTGCATTGTTAACACTCAAGCTTGAGACCCGTAGGTTAAGTACTGGGAAAAGCAAAGACTCAGAAATTTGGCAGGGACCAATGGGTCTGCTTGACAGAGGCGGAAGGGTAGCATCAGTGTACCTGCTCTGGGCTTGGCTCCTCTGGGGCATCATAAGAACAAGGAGGAGCAGGCACCTCGCCAGCCAGGGTGTGTCTGAGCCCCAGAAATTCTGTCTTGAAGGGAGCGTTCTCTGAGTAGAGGTGATGTGTTACCAGGGTATCAGCATTTCTCGGCCTGACTCATGGAAGGGAGTGACTTTAGTGTTAGGGCCTGAGGGGAAATAAGGAACTTCTAGAACGGTTTCATTTGATTTTTAAACCCACAGCTCACCCTTGGCCCTTGTGCCAGACCCGATGTTCTAGAACCTAACACCGGCTTGGCCCTCTCTTCTCCCCCAGGCCACCGTGTGACCTGACTTTGGAAGCAAAGCATGGCTGTGGGTGTCATTGGGGTTGCAGAACCTGGAGCAGACTAGACCCAAAGGCTCTGGGCACATCTGTCCAGGCAGCGCTCCCCAGCGGGCTCGGGTGTGGCAGATGCAATGCCATGGGGGAGACTGAAACCCCTTGCTGGTGCCAAAAGGCCGTTCCCCCAGAGAGAAGAGGCAAAAAATGACACTTTCTCTTGCTTTCAGTTGATGGCAAACTTCTTACTGGCCCAGCAGGCTGAGAAACACTTCTGCTTGTCTCTGCTTTAGTAATAATACAAGCAAAAGCAGTGATATTTTGCCCTTTCTCCCTCTCCACTGCCCTGAGACAGCAGTTTCAGGCTTCCTCTACTAAAAGCAGTTATGATTAAAAAAAAAAGTTATAAACCATTAAGAATGCTCTGGGTCAGGTGCAGTGGCTCATGCTTGTAATCTCAGCACTTTGGGAGGGATTTCTCTTCTTGGGAAGGTTCCCAAAGTTGTGGAAAAATGGTGTAGCCACTTTGGAAAATAGTCCAGCAGTTCCTCAGAAGGCCACACATAAACTTATCTATAACCCAGCAATTCCACTCCCAAAATGTACACCTAAGAAATGAAAACCAGCAGGGCCCAGTGGCTCACGCCTGTAATCTCAACACCTGGGGAGGCCCAGGCTGGCAGATCATCTTAGGTCAGGAGTTCAAGACCAGCCTGGCAAACATGGCGAAACCCCATCTCTACTAAAAATACAAAAATTAGCTGGGCGTGGTGGTGCATGCCTGTAATCCCAGCTACTTGGGAGGCTGAGGTAGGAGAATCGCCTGAACCCAGGAGGCAGAGGTTGTAGTGAGCTGAGATTGTGCTACTGCACTCCAGCCTGAGCGACAGAGCGAGACTCCATTTCAAAACAAAAAAAATGAAAACCAACATCCACACCAAAAATATGTACACAAATTTCATAGCAGCATTATTCATAATAGTCAAAAAGAGTGGAAACAACCCAAATGTCCATCAACGTAGAAACAAAGTGTAGCCTATCCATACAATGAAATACTATTTGGCACTAAAAAGAAATGAAATACTGTCCCATGACTTGAGGGAGAAAAAAAAAAAAAAGAAATGAAATACTGATATATGCTACAACATGGAAAAACTGTGAAAATATTATGGCAAACGAAAGAAGCTGGTCAGAGGCCCACCTATTGTATGATTCCATTTCTGTGAAACATGCAAAAGAGGCCAATCTACAGAAACAGGAAGTGGATGAGTGGTTGTCAGGGTTTGGGGACATGGGGAGTGACTGCTGATGGGTAGGGGTCTTATTTTTGGGGTGATAAAAATGTTCTAAAATTATAGTGATGGTTGCACAATTCTGCAAATATACCAAAAAACATTAAAATGTACACTTTAGGCCTGGTGTAGTGACTCAGGCCTGTAATCCCAGCACTTTTGGAGGCTGAGGTGGGAGGATCTCTTGAGCCCAGGAGTTTGAGACCAGTCTGGCCAACATGGTGAAACCCTGTATCTATAAAAAATTAAAAAATTAGCCTTGCGTGGTGGTGCATGCCTATAATGCCAGCTGTGGGGGTGGTTGAGGTGGGAGGATCGCTGGAGTCTAGGAGGTTGAGGCTGGAGTGATCATGCCACTGTACTCTCAGCCTGGGCAAGAGAGAGACCCTGTCTCAAAAATAAATGAACAAAAGGTACACTTTAAATGAATCAACTGTATATGAATTGTATCTCAATAAAGATTTTTTTTTTCTTTTAAGAGTAAAAGGAGGTAGGGAAGTAGGTGATGAGTGGTGCTAGGAGGGTACCAAGCAGGGAAACTTATCCCGTCCAGCACTCAGTTTCACCTCTCATTTTAGAAGACTTTATTTTTCAAAAGAACTCTGTGTTGAAGTATAACCAGTGGTCTCCTGGAGCTGGTTCAATTCAACGTGCAAGAACCAATCATATGTCTCTTTGCCCAACTCAGAATTGACACCACATTGGTAGCATGTAATCAGCCATGATAGAAATATTTACACCACAGGAATTGGCAAATGCTATAATTCAGGGCTTTTTTTTTAAATTAATTTTTTGGGGGAGTTAAAACATTTACCAGCTTATCCCTGGGGATAACACACATAGAGAAAAGTGCATGTATCAGAAGTGAATGGCTTGATGAATTTTCACAAACTGAACTGACCTTTGTGACCAGCAACCAAAGAAAGAAAGAGTGTCTTCACCCCAAAACCCTTCCTCTAGTGTCCTCTTCTAGCGGTTACCCAAAGGTAACAATTGTTCTTTTTTTTTTTTGATATGGAGTTTTACTTTTGTTGCCCAGGCTGGAGTGCAATGGTGCAATCTTGGCTCACTGCAACCTCTGCCTTTTGGGTTCAAGCAATTCTCCTGCCTCAGCTTCTCCAGCAGCTGGGATTACAGGTGCCCACCACCATGCCCGGCTAATTTTTTTATTTCTGGTAAAGATGGGGTTTCACCATGTTGGCCAGGCTATCGAACTCCACACAACTCAGCTTCTCAAAGTGCTGGGATTACAGGCGTGAGCTACTGCACCCAGTCTGTTCAGACTTGTAATTGCACAGATTGCTTATTTTTCCACATTAAGTGGAATCACAGAGTGAATTGAGTCTGGCTTCTTGCATGCAATGTTATGAAATTCATCCATGTCGCTGCATGTGGTTATAGAGTGCTCATTCTCATTACTGAATGCATTGCGTGAATAGTCCCCAATTTATATATATTTCACTGTGGGTGGATATTCAGGTAACTTGCAGGTTTTACTGTTGTAAACAGGACTGCTACGGACATTCTCATGCATGTCTTTGGCCAACGTATGTCACATTTCCACTGGTGAATCTATGGGTAACAGAACACAAGTGTGTTCAGCTTGAGTAGCTATGTAGTCAACTTCACTTTGACTCTGTTCCTGTTCTCTGCCTCCTGCCCCACGCCCTCAACTTCCCTCTCCTTGCAAGCAAGCAGGGTCATCACCCTGGCATCTTCCACTCTGGTGTAGACCAGACTGGGCCTGGGTTTTGGGTGGGAAAGTAAACCCCAGGCCACTGGAACTAGTTGACGGGCAACCCTGGGGGCACTGCTGTTCCTTCATCTTCAGAGCTCACTTAGGGCGGCAGAGCCATAAAAGGAGCTTCAGATAGGGAAGTCGTTGTTAATCGGAGGTGGAGCCAGCCAGGGTAGTCTCGGTGTCTGACGTTTCTAAGTGCTTCCACCTGAGCAGGAACCAGGCTTGCATATTCAGACAATGTATTCTTGTGAATCTTTGTTTGGTGGCTTAATGCACCATAAAAAGAGGTCCATTGTCAAGCAGCCTGTTTCCTGGGTGGGAGTCAGCAATATGAAGCGTAAGTGGGTAGAGCCAATGTGGCTCGGAGGCTCCCAGGCTTGGGCCCTCGGCTGGGGGCGGGTGCTGCCCATGCTTTTGAAAGGAGAGCAGCTAATGTGATTCCCTGGACTCCACCCCTTTCAACAGCGGACACTCTGCTCGTTATTTTTGGCTGGTTTCATGTGTTCACTCGCTCAAGAAATATTTTGTGATCACCAATCACAGGTCAAGAACGGAGGAGGTTTATGTCTCTAATTTCTTACTTGTCACTGGGGAAGGTGAGGAGTTTTCAAAGTTCTAGTCATTTTATTTTTATTTTGCACATGGACATCAGTGTGCAAGTTCTCATTTTTGAAGTGGTGAGTGCTAATGATTATTCTTCTCTGCTATTTTGTGTCAGGCACCAGGACAAGCATGTTACACCCACCATCACATTAATGATTTCATTTATCACACTAATTCTATAATACTAAGACTACCATTATCCCATTTGGATAAAGGAAAAAAGCTGAGGCTTGAAGAGGTTCAGGCTCAGTGCATTGTTTTCTGATTTCAAAGTCCAAAGTCAGACCCTCCCCTGACCCTATCCCTCTAGGCCTAGGTAACAAATAGTTATGGCTGGCCCCGCCAGGCTACCAAGCTGCCACCCTTAGGGATGAACAAAAGCTGTGCTGCAGGTGATGGAAGGTTCCAGGCCCTGCATCCGGTTCACACTGCACAGAGAAGCCTGTGGCTGGGCATGGGACAACGTGCATCTAGCTTTATAGAGATGGTCACACAGCACTGGGTGAGTCACAGAGCACTGTTCCACCTTCCAGACTCCCAAGCTAAGTGTCACATCTAAGGAAACTTGAGGCTCAGAGCTTAAGCCACGTGCCTGAGGTTAAGAGAGATGACTGTTCACATGCAGGTGTCTCAATAAATGTCTGTTGTGCACACATGCTGGTAAGCGGTCAAAGCAGGTGAACTAGGTCTGTCAAACTCAGCTTCTGTGTCCTTTTCTTTTTTTGAGGCAGTGTCTTGCTCTGTTGCCTAGGATGGAGCGCAATGGTGCGATCACGGCTGACTGCAGCCTTGCCTTCCTAGGCTCAAGCAATTCTCCCACCTCAGCCTCCTGAGTAGCTAGGATCCCAGGTGTGCACCACCACATCAGCTAATTTAAAACATTTTCCACAGAGACAAGGTCTCACCATGTTGCCCAGGCTAGTCTCAAATGCTGGGCCCAAGTGATCCTCCTACCTCAGCTTCCCAAAGTGCTGGGATTACAGGTATGAGCCACTATACCCGGCTTCTGTGTTCTTTTCACTGCATCTTCACATAGCAAGAAAAAGCTGTAGTTCTGTAAGTTCTGAGTCCAGGATGAGGGTTCTCTTCACTATTAGAAGGGGCCCTTGTATGGATTCCAGGTAATCCTCCCTTACGGTGTCAGTTCCAGATTCTCAGGGACTTCAAGGTGGCCCAGGAGCGACCTGAGTCCCCTGGTGATACAGGGAAGCCACCCAGGGACGCTGGCTAAATGCAGATTCTCGAGCCCTGAGAGTTGGAATCTGCAGGCACTGGGGACCTCAGGTGATGCTGCCGACATGTGAAAACATGGCCCTTATATATTTTAGGCCAGTGTACATGTGACACATTTGCCATCTTGTGCCCTCAAATTTTCTCAGAGCTATAAATTTTAAAAGCTGTTGAAGTGTGAAGCCAAATAAGGCTTTTCCCCCTGGTGGTTTTGCAGAAGGTCAATGTTTTGGCCTCCTGAGCCTCAGACTAGGGTTTGCTGTGTGGTAAGATTTTGCAAAACAGCTGTTTATCTGAGCTTTAATTCCTGTTTTCAGGAGCTCAAGTGTTTGTGTACGGGCTGTTATGCTCACACATAGACACACACACTCTGCTTTCTTCTCGGTCACTCACTGCACCAGGTCACCCTCTGTGCTACCTCGACCTCTAGCTCCCAGTGCACAGCAGCTGTCCATAAAATGTTGCAAGAAATGCTCACTGTGGGCCTGCTGGCAAACGCCTGAATTTCCGAATCTGGAACTTCATTGCACTTCATGATTTACCCCTCCCTGGTGCTGACCTCATGGTAGAGGGCCGGAACAGGCCAGCTTTGACCAGCAGCAGCCAAGAGGCAGCACAGGGTTGTGGCCAGAAGCCTCATGGCTGAATTCTGATGTCAGGACTCAAAATTCTGGCCTCCACCCTTCATGAGTGACTTGACTTTTTGGCAAGTCATGGCTCAGCCGCTCTAAGCATCTGTCTCCTAATCTGTAAATGGGGAAAGTAATCATTCCTACCTCACAGTGCTGCTGAGAGAACTGCAATCCTGCTGCTAAAGTGCTTGGCTGGTGCTCAGCACCCGTGGAGGCCTCAGTAGGATGAGCTGCCGGTGGTCCACAGATCTGCCTCCGTGGAGTGTGGGGACCGTACTCCTTAGCACAGTGCAGGTGACTTTGGGGCTGGTCCTGCCTGCCTTCAGCCTGCTGTTTCCTTGTGTCTGTTCCAGCTGTTGCAGGGATGCCATGCCATCCCAGCAGCTTTGCAGGAACTCAATCTGTGCAGGTCCCGAGAATGAGCTCCGCCCCTTTCTCCAGGCAGCTCCCTGCCAGTCATTGTTACTTACCCATCTCTCCCTGCTTCTCAGGGACAGAATATCGGGCTGTCTTTTGCAACCAAAGGCCTGGCACTGTCTAGACACAAATGGAATGCTTGTGGAATATGTGAGCCTCAGGTGTGTAGGAGTAAGGTGACCTAATTTAGTGGACTTCACTTCCATCCCAGGCAGCTGGCTGGAGAGGCCAGGCCTCTGTTGGGTGGACACACTCTCAGACACCCCTGCTAGAGACGTGAGCCCATTCACTCCAAATTACCCACATGGCACATAATGGGGAGAATCAAAGATGTCCATGGGGTTGGAGAAGAACACACTGGGGGGCAAAGTAGAACAGGTTGAATAACCTCAGTAACGATCATTGCCACCACGACCACTGCACCCTTGCCACACACACATTCTAAGAATGGGGAAGATTAGGTCTTACGCCTGAAACAGTATCCAGTGGTGGGCCAGGCTAGGCATGGCGGCTCATGCCTGTGATCCAGGCACTTTGGAAGGTTCAGGTGGGAAGATGTGAGCCCAGGACTTCGAGACCAGACTGGGCAACCAAGTGAGACCCTGTCTCCAAAAAAGGAAAAAACAAATGGGAGAAGTGGTACAGGGTTAGGGGAGAGAAAAAAAGAGGGTGTGGGGAGTAGGGGCTGTGGCTGAGGACACAAGGACCTGGGTCCACACGGCTGCCCATCACTCAAGTGGGAATGTGCCTAACGATGCACTGCGCCCTGCCAGACTAAACACATGTAAAGGAAACATGGGCCCAAGCACAGGAAGCCCTCAAAAGACCTAAGGTGGAGAGACCTAGTTCCTGGCCTCACCGGGGAGGCTGGGCTGTCGGAAGGCTGGTGGATAAGGGAGGGGCTGCTTTCAAGAGCATCAGAGGGTGATGGAGGGGTCACTGGTTCCAAACAGACACTGTTCCAGGCTTAAAACCACATATAACCGATACGAAAGAACATTTTATCATCAGACAGAAAGCTGGGTTCACCTCTCCCTGGATGATCCAGGTCACTACATTAGCTTTTCCCAGAAATATCCCAATAGAAAGCCACCGGCTTCCATGCCCAAGCCCATTTTCCCTGGTAGCACGGTGTTTAAACGGGTTTGTCTTGGACTGTGAACAGGCATTATGTCTACCAACATTTTTTTTTTTGAGATGGAGTCTTGCTTTGTCATCTAGGCTGGAGTGCAGTGGTGATAATCTTGGCTCGCCGCAGCCTCTGCCTCCCAGGTTCAAGCAATTCTCCCACCTCAGCCTCCTGAGTAGTTGGGATTACAGGTGTGAGTCAGCACACCCAACTAATTTTTGTATTTGTAGTAGAGATGGGGTTTTACCATGTTGGCCAGTCTGGTCTCAAACTCCTGACTTCAGGTGATCCGCCTGCCTCGGCATGAGCCATCACGCCTAGCCGTTTACCAACTTTCATGAAAGACAATAGAAAGAAATGCCAAGATCAGCACTTCAGGATCCTCCATGCTGCAGTTTTGGCCTGCTTTCCACTCCTGAGGTCCTCTGCGGTAGAACTGCATAACAGGGAGTGTCTTCTACGTGGTGGGAATCCTAAGGATGGCCTTGGAGCCAGAACCACCTGTGTGCACTCCTGCCTTAGTGATTTACAAGCCACACATCTCTTGTGTGTGAATGAATGTCTCTGAGCCTCACTTGTAAGCTCTGTAAAGCTGAGGGCTTCATGCCTCTTCTAGGCTTGCGGAGGATCCAAGGGGGTGATGCAGGCAGACTGCCTAGGCCAGGTCTGCTGCACCATGTGGCAGCACTAGCCGTGACAGAAGCAAACACGACGCTCAGTCTATGTGCTGTCCACATGGCAACATGTAGGTCTTGTGCCCCTCCACCTTCTTCCTGCCCTGTTCACTTTGACAGGCGCGGAAGTGGACCTGGTGGAGGCAGGACAGGAAGGGGCCACAGGCCTGCAGTTTGTAAGCTGGGGCAAGTGCTACGTATTTGTATGTATCCAGAGTGAGCTCTGACACAGGTTGGAGTGACCTGTGTTACCTAAATGCCCAAAAGCACAGCCAGATGAAGCCTTGATTCTCTCCTGTCAGCAAAGTGGTGAACAACTCACAAAATGGCCTGATTTCAGATGTTTGGGATCAACTGAGAATATGTTTATTTAAAAGCAATTTTAAATATTAAAAAAAGTAGAAATTAACACATACAGTACTGAAAAACTGTCACATTAAACACATGTGAAACGACAAGTGTACTGATGTTTGGTGGTAACATCCAGATGAGAATTCGGCATTTAACTAGTGGCACTACAGGATTCCTATACAACATGTTGAAGTTCTAGGCAATAAAAAAATAAATAGCAATTGCTGTTCAACAGTAAAATAAGACATACACTATTTGCAGAACATAACTTTCCCCTCTGGGGGAAAAAGAACTAATTTGCTTTTTTTTTTCATAAGGTTCCATCTCCAAAATACTATATAATGTACAAAATTGCAGATAGCGGCTTGCTGAGTTTAAGATCAAGATCAGACTTAAACTCAACAAGGTCATCAAAGGTATTTCTACCGAGTTTTCCTACATCCCACGGTAAGCTGGGTTAGAGAGAACTCAAATTCCTGATGGAAAACAAAACCAAAGAAAAAAACTAGAAAAAAAAGATATTAAAAATGCTGTGTAAGTTGCTGCAAAAGGGGAAAAAGAATAGACACTAACTCCATGTAATTTTAGACATGCTGCTTTTGTGATTTTTTTTTTTTTTTTTTTTTTAAAAACAGTTTATTTTGAAATTAGTGAAAAGAGTCTAGGCCACAAAAATGAATAGCTCTTTAATGCAAGTTAAAATGTGTACATGAATGACTGGGACACTGAGCAACCTCAGATGCTGACTTCCGTCCTGACACCAGTGTGGCTTCAGTACTGAGGCCGCTAAAGCTGCCACTCACACCCCAGCATGTCAACTGGTTCCTCACACTCTCAGTTTGGTATGGAAATTCCCATGTGCCCTGACACTGAGGAAGCAATTGCTTAAAATCACTTTCCAATAACAGCTGATAAAATATTTTGCAGGTTTGTCATGCAAGGTTTATTTATTAGGTGGCTATTCAAAGTCTGTATAGCAACCACTTAAGCAGAACTAAATTAATATTCACTGAGCACTGTAACAATCAAAGAGGGCTTTTCCTAAGGGTTGGGTTGGGAATTGTGCTTCTGTGAAATTAACATCTCTCACTCATTGCCAAGATTCTCTGCTTAAAAATATTAGTTTTCTGTGCTGTTGCCAAAATAGCAATTTAAGCAAATGTAGTGCCAGAATGACACATGAGCCTCGGACTCAGGGAACAGTTCCACTGACTGTGGAGTACAACTATTGCATTCTTCTCCAAAATTCAGACTGATATAAAAGACTGAAATACAATGTTCTTAAGGATCTGATAAACATGGCTGGGATGAAAAGAAAACTGAAAGGGGGAGAGTGCTTTTCACAGTGCAATTCGTAGCAGCATTTGAAACTTGGCTATGAATTGACTTGAAGGTGGACAGAGCTTAAGACTGGACAACTTATCTATAATTGGCGTTTAACAAAGAGCATGGGAAAAGAAATGCTTGGTTTCAGCACCTGGATTCTACAGCAGGGAAACTGTGTGAAGGGTTGACTTTTAAATTCTTCATCTTGAGTAATCTTAAAGGTTTAAATTTGTCCAAGAACAAAACTAAGAAAATAATAAAAAATGGATGCAATGGATGCTTCAACGTATCTGAGGGATGTGCATTTATAACACAATATGTCCATCCATACTCTTGAGAAAGCCAATGATTAGAAACAAATATTGTTGCAACCTTATAATTTCTGCTTTAATGGCAATCAAGTTTAAAAAATGTACAGTTCCACTTATCCATACTATTCCTTTATAAAAGGCAGATTTCAGGTAAGCTTCTAAATGCATGCATAATGTAGAGGCTAATATTTTCTGGCAGTCCTTGGTTCCTGAAAATTGAACTTCATATGTATTTTAAACTTTTGTCAAAATAGTCATGAAAGATATGTTATTTTTGCATAATGAGGTAATATATCGGGACGGGCACTCATAAGACAGTATAAATCCATTTGTCTAAACTTGCATGAGGCTGTGTGCATTGTAAAATGCCACAAAGAGTTTTGGGTCAGTGAATATTTTGCTGAAGGAATAACACTTACATTTAACTGAGCACTTTTCTGTAATAAATACCGAAGTCGGTTTTTGTAGCTGTAAACTGTGTACACAGATAACTACAGGCTGGTCTGTCATGGAGCTAAAAGTTTCACCTGGAAAACAGAACCCACCTCTTTGACAATGTTGCATTTTCAGTAACACAATTGAGAATACTGCATTATTAGGAACAGAGAGTCAATTCTATGCCTTTCAACGGTTGCTGGAGACCACTTCTATTTGCAAAGCCAGCAGTTCCTATACTCCTATTTTTGTTTGTTTGCTTGTAAAACAGCATAGAGAGATGTAAGTGCTAGATGCCAAGGATGGCTTTGGCAAACCAGTAAGGCGCACCGGGTCCGAGGCTACCCTCATACTGGCGAAGGCGGAAGACCACAGGATATTTACAATACACACTATATCCCCCCTCCTGAGGTGGCCCTTCCATGAGTTTCTTACTCTGTAACAGCAGCTATATACACACTGTGCCCAGGGTTACATGGAGGCAGCAGTCTTGCATGAAGGATGTGGACAATCATAAGGTTCTGCTTTTTGCTAGTCGGACAGGATATGAACAAAGGACACTGGAAAGACCCCTTTCCTTTCAGGCTGTCCTTCGATGTGCCCAATCTGCAGAGAGAAAAGAGAGTGGTCAGGATGGAGGTAGCAGGCAGTGGCCCCATGACAAGCCCAGTCCCGTCTGCCCACAGACATGGGGTGGAATCCCAGGCTTACTCTTCTTCCTACCCTTTAGTGGACTACAGAGAGCTTAATGGTCATAAACGACCTAAGGAAATAGCAAACGACAGAACATCCAATATACCTAGCATCCTACATGGATCTTGCTGCACCCACCCAGCAACCTCGAGGTGGATATTTCTTATACAGTTTACAATCTTCATTTTACAGATGATGGGACAGTAGCCCAGAGAGGTGGCATGCTCTCCCACAGGCATGGGACTCTAGAGTCCTTGCTCTGAACCAGGGGGCCTGGTTGCCTTTACAGCTGGGTGCCCTCAGACAAATCTTGCTAAGCCTCTTCTCTGTAAAGTGGGGCTAAAAAAAAAAATCCCTTCTTCCCAGGCTTGTGTGATACATTTAAAGAAGAAAAAAAAAGCACATGAAAAGGCTGCTATGTACTATCACTTGTTGTCCAGTTACCATGGAGGAAGAATACTGTGGAAGTTTGAGACTAACGGTGGCCAATGGCAATTTTACTGTCTGTTGCATTAGCTTGTAAGCCACAGTTACCCATGCAAGTTTTTTAATTACCTCAATTAGATCAGTTTAATTGCACTAAAGATAATCATGCAATGAGCCTTCAACAGAAAAAACAAAATGGTGCACACTGGCTTCAAATACCAAATTGATAGGGAGGAGGGTGGTTTTAAGAGTGGAACAGAATCAACCAGGCCTGCTCAGCTCTCCTGAAGGCCTGCCCACCTACCACATGTGGTCTTAGTTGGCATCATCCATGTGGGAGGTCTTTGTGAATTTCACATCACAGGATGTGTGTGTGGCACTGTCTTTGTCTGGCTAGGCACATAATGGTGGCACATACCAGGTCCCCTAGGAATGATGCTAGGGATACCAATGAAAACTTCCTACTCTCCTCAACAGTCTCTGCTGCAGTCATCAGTTTCTTCACAAAGAGCATGATCACTGCTTGATTATAATAATATTAAATGATTACGAAGTGAGTTCCTCAACATCCTTGTGAGGAAGGATTAATCATGCCTCATTTTTCAGAGGAAACAGGCTTACAGAAGGACATGCTTTAACCAAGGGCCACGGAGCTAGTAACTGATTCACGTGGGAGGGCTTCAGAGCCCATCTCCTTGTCATGAAACCAAGTGGGCTCTCTGACAGGCTCTATGCCAGGGGCAGACCCCACTCTGCTGACAGAGGCTAGAGATACCCCCTGGCCGCCTCCAGGTTGATCCCTTCAGTTCAGGGTTTCTCACCTTGGTACTGCTGGCATCCTTGCTTGTGGGGGCTCCCTGAGCACTACAGGATGTTTACTGGCATCCCTGGCTTCTAACCACTAGGTGTTGGTAGCAACCCCCTTCCTTCCTAGGTCCTTCCTTCCTAGGTCCTGACAATCAATGTTTCCAGATATTATAAATGTCCCTGGAGGGCAAAATTGCTCCAGTTGAGTCCAAACAAAATCCCTGCAGCTGTGATTAAGAATTTGAGGTCACTGTCTAGGCCTGAAGGAAGAAAAGTCAAAGGTGAATGTGTGTCTATGCACATGTGTGTGTGCACACACTTATGTGCACACACGTATATACACATGTATTTCTGGGCATTCTTACATACTGCTGGCTCAGCTGTGAACCTCAAGTCCCTTCCTGGCAGACAGAACTGAGTCCCTCTTGGTAGGAGAGGGCTCAGGCTGCCAAGGAAGGGGAATTTTCACACTGACGTCAGAAAATGATAAACAAGGGGCCGGGCGCGGTGGCTCACACCTGTAATCTCAGCACTGTGGGAGGCCGAGGCAGGTGGATCACAAGGTCAAGAGATCGAGACCATCCTGGCCAACATGGTGAAACCCTGCCTCTACTAAAAAACTACAAAAATTAGCTGGGCATGGTGGCACGTGCGTGTAGTCCCAGCTACTTGGGAGGCTGAGGCAGGAGAACTGCTTGAACCCGGGAGGCAGAGATTGCAGTGAGCCGAGATTGTGCCACTGCACTCCAGGCTGGCAACAGAGAGAGACACTGTCTCAAAAAAAAGAAAATGATCAACAAGGAAAGCAGAACAGGTGGCTGGTTCACTGTACCTTGGTCTGGCAGTTCTCATCAGGAGACTTACTCCCTGGCAACTGGAAAATCAACAGCTGTATGGATTGCCCTTGCAGGTCACTTATAGCCTGGGTACCTGGCAGGGCCTCTGAGGATGCTGATGTCTTTCCCTCCTGATGCCTGGGCTGCAGGTTTTCATGTAGAAGGAGTTTTCATAGATATTTTCATTTAATCTTTTCCTAAAATTATGTGAAGAAGGTATCATGGCCCACTTGGCAAAGAGAGAACTGCGGATTGGATTAAGAATTGAGCCTGAGGGCTTGTCAACTGCTGAGTCTGAGCAGGAACTCAGGCCTTCTGATTCCTGGCCTGGGGACAGTGTGGAATGGTGAGCAAAGCATACAGGCTCTGGGGTCAGAGCCCAACCAGAATCTTGATTTTGCCTCCTTACTGGCTGAGGGACACAGGCAACATGCCCAACTTTCTTCAGCTTTAGTTTTGTATCTGAAAAATCAGAAAACACCTACAACTCACAAGGTTACATGATACCATGGGTAAAGTACATACAAATGTTAATTCTCTTGACCTGTCTTCAAAACCCCAAGGCTGTTTTTCTAGCATGTAATAGTGTGTGACACAGAAAAGACACCAAATGCAATGGCTGTTGGGTGAGTGATACAGCTGACAGGGTCCTTGTGCTCGAGGGAGCTTTTTTTTTTTTTTTTTTTTTTTAACGCTAGGTACAGAACTGGAAACGGTGCTCTTTTACTGCGCTGTCTGCAGGCTCCAATGTGGTGCTTGCCCAGGCACCTGTATGAATGCACAGATGAGGGGACAGATATTCATACATACCCACCACTCCTGGTCCTCTTCCCCTGTGACGATAATCACTTCTCCCTCGATGAATGTGAGCTCGTCATCGTTGTCTGCTTGGCAGTCATAAATGGTCTTCACCCGCCTCACTTTATTTTTCCCCTTAAAGAAAGAAACTGGGTTTTAATGGAAGTAATGGACTGAATGGAAAAAAACAGTAGTGGTTCTTTGTAAAATGGTTGACCGTGGGTAAGAAACTTAACCTCACTGAGCCTTGATTTCCTCACCCTTGAAGGGTGGGAAGAAGAACGTCTGCCAGGCAGCCAGCATGCTATGTGCTCTTAAGGAACCACAGGTCCTTCCTCTTCCCCCAGCATCAGGGTAGGCATAGGCTCTGCATTGGTGATTGGGCATCATCAAGTTATTTTCACCAGATGAGTCCAGGGATGAAAATTTAGCCTCACTAAAAACCATGAAGCACTCTGTACCCCCAACAGCCAACATCAGCTTGCAGAATGATAGCAGAGTCTAAAAATGTTTTTAGGAAACATGACGTAAAGCAAAATGTGCAGTTTCTACATACTGAATGTGCAGCACAAACAAATTTCTCAGTCCCCTCATGCAAAACAGCAAGTCAGTACACGCTGGTTAAACATAGCAGCATTGGCCTGGGGCTAGGAGGATTCTATGCAGTTCCTAAAACAGTTTTAATTTTTGATCAGTTTTGACTTCAGTGTTTATTTGTTGGACTTTCAGTTCTTTGCAAACAGAAAAGTGTAAATAGAGGTATCACCTTCTAAATGATGGGTTTTTTGGTTTGTTTTGCACCTGGCTAATTAGCAATTTAAAAAAACAGCAAGCTGTCTCTTTAAATGTTTTGGGTGGAATGATTCTTCCTCTGTGTTCCCTGGTTTCTCCTTTAATCACCCTGATAGTCCTAGCTGCTTTTAGAGTTCCCTTCCGGGCCTGTGTGGGTGGGTCAGAGAAGCCTGGGAGAACTGTGGCAGTGACTGCGTGAGCAACTGAGAAGTCCTGTAGCGTGTTAATTTATAACGCAGAGATTAAACGATATAATAAAACTGTACAGTATGTAGCGTGAAATGAGAATTTTGCATCAGTGGTGCCTGGGAGTTATGGGAGAGTTCCTTTTTGAACAGCAGAAGTATCCACCATGCCAGACATGGCAGCCTCCAACCTACAAGATGAGTTTTATTTTTCTGAAGTATTGGGAAGATACACTTTTATTGTAACATTTTACTTATTTATTTTTTGAGATGGGGTTTTACTCTGTTGCTCAGGTTGGAGTGCAGTGGTGTGATCACAGCTCACTGCAGCCTCAACTTTCAGGGCTCAAGCAATCTTCCTGCCTCAGCCTTCCAGGCAGCTGAGATTGCAGGCACGTGCCACCATGCTCGGCTAATTAATTTTTATCTTTTATAGAGACGGGTTATCCGTATGTTGCCTAGGCTGGTCATGCATCCTGGGCTCAAGGGATCCTCCTGCTTTGGCTTCCCGAAGTGCTGAAATTACAGATGTGAGCTACTGCACCCAGCCCCATTTTAATTTTTTTGAGACAAGGTCTTGCTCTGTCACCCCGGCTGGAGTGTGGTGGTGTGATCACAGCAGCCTTGAACACCTGGCCTCAAGCGATCTACTGGTCTCTTCCCAAAACGTTGGGTACTGTAACATTTTTGTAACAGAATTTGAGGGGGGTAGAGCTGCCATGTGCAATGGGAGAACTTTTGGTTTCCCTGTTGATTGTGCCCCTCCTCCTGGGCAGCTGGTGGCCTGGTGGGAGGGCAGCTATATTCCGGATAAAAAGCATGCGACATCTTCCTGGAGCACCACATTTCCACAAAGAACGTGAGGGATAAAATCACTTATATTACAATAAAATTAATACAGAGTAGGAAACATTTCATGAAAATGACAGCATATGGGATTTCTACAAAATTCTATGCTATTCTATTGAGAGCTTTACCTCCAATTCCTTTAGGAAGATGCAGTGAGAAGGTCTGACTTAGCAGATACTCAGGGAGCCAAGTGCAGTGGCTCACGCCTGTAATACCAGAACTTTGAGAGGCCAAGGTGGGAGGACTGCTTGAGCCCAGGTCAAGACCAGCCTGGGCAACATGGAGAAACCCTGTCTCTAACAAAAATATAAAAAAAAGCCTGGTGTGTGATGCCCATCTGTGGTCCCAGCTATTCAGGAGGCTGAGGTAGGAGGATCATCTGAGCCCAGGAGGTTGAGGCTGCACTGAGCTGTGATTGCACCACTGCACTCCAGCCTGGGCAACAGAGTGAGACCATCTCAAAAAAAAAGACAATACCCAGACCCCTGAGAGGGAAACTGCTTTCTTGTAACCCTCAAGAAAGGAAAAGTTTCACCCTCAATGTTCCTAGGTAACAGTGACTACTTGCTGAGTTGTCTAGGTGCCAGCCAAGTGCTGCTCATCTGTCACTGTATTTAATCACTTGTGAGCTCAGATATTATATTAGCTCCTTTTTATATGTGAAGAAACTAAGGCTCAGAGAAAGTAACTTGCCAAGGTTGTACAGTTATGTTAGGCACTGAAGCCAGGTCTTGAAGCCTGTCTGCTGGAGCCCAAAGCCTGAGTTTGTAACCCAAAGGCTCCAATCCACCATCATGCTTGAACCAGAGCACATAAGGGTAGGGTGAGCAAACTCCCACTTTTTCTTGTGTAAGTTGGAGCACTCGCCCTCCCACCAGCTTGTAAAGTGCAGCATAAGGTTCCTAAGGGCCTTGACATTGGTCCCACCCACCGTATTGATTTTTCTGGGTAGTGGTACAGGCGTCTCTGGCAGAGTAGGCGTGAGGTCATTGGAATCTTCAGATGCTTGCTTTTGGATGGCATCTCTGGACTGCACATTTGGGGACAGATCCAATGGGTGTGACTTCAGTGTGACCTCAGAGGGTTGCTGAGCCTTGGGTGAGACATCTCCAGTTTGGGATTTTGCTAGCAGGTCTCCCAGCTGTGGTTTGGGGGGCAGGTCCTTCATCTGTGGTTTGGGAGGTAAGTCTGAGAGCTGGGGTTTGGGTGGCAGGTCCCCCAGCTGTGGTTTGGGGGGCAGTTCTCCTGGCTTTGGTGGCAAGTCTCCAACTTGGGGCTTGGGGGCCAGTTCTGTGGGCTTCGGGGGCAGGTCTCCAGGTGGTGGTTTTTGTGGCAACTCTGCCACCTGTGATGATTTCTGAAAGATTTCAGGTGGGATGTTGGCTTTGTCTAGGGAGAGATGATCTGTTTTCCTTAGTGCCACTGTGGAAGCAAGCAAAGAGAGGGAGGTCATTGTTGGGAACGGCTGCTTTCCTGTCAGTCACCTAAAAGAGGCACAATCATCATGAAGGGAACTGACCTACGGTGAGCACTTGAAATGGATGAACTCAGGGGCCAGGCCCACCCAGGCTGCCAGTTTTTACAGAGACAAAGGTTGAAAGCCTGGAACGCATTACGATGCATAATTTCATGCTTCAATATTTAAGAAAAGAATGTCTACATTCATCCAGAATTAAAAAAATAAATATAATAGAAACAGATTGCAGAGAATCAGAAAGTACAGGGTTCTTAAGCCTAACACCTGAATGTAGCCATTTGAAACTAGTTTCTATAGTTTCTTTAAAATTTTCTATATATTTTCTATAGATATAATTTTTAACTGATTTTATCTAGCACCATTTTAGCAACAGTATTTGCCATGTTACTAAAAATTATTTACTAGTGGTATGTAATTCTGAATGGTGCATTCTATTCCATTCTATAGCTATATCACAATTTATTATTATTTCTCCCCATTTTACACGATTCATGCAGTACGTAAGATAAGAAGCAGAAGGCTTCTCGTCTCACTCTGTACCCCTGTCTCTTAACCTGCTACATTTTGGATATACACGCATGTGCTATGCCTCTTAAGAACCACACAAGGGATACATAAATTGTCTGAAACTTTGTTTTTCTCCCATTTAATATATTTAGGAGAGTTCCAAATCAGTTTTTTATTCTGTTTAATGGCTGCATAGTACGCACAACTTAGGAAATACATCAGTTTGTTGACCTGGTCCCGTAGCTCTTTGTACAGCTCTTGGTACTTAGAAAACTATGGACATGTCTCCAGTTCTAGCTCCACCACTTAACAGCTGAGTGACCTCGGGCAAATTAGACAACCTTTCTGTGCTGCAACTTACTCATCTCTTAAAACCCTACCTCAAAGGGTTGGCATGCAGATTACATGGGTTAATACACGCAGATAATTTACTGACAGGCCCTGGCAGGCTGTAAGCATTATGTAGGAGTAGGAATACCATCACTGTTACAGTTTTTTGAGGCCCACATTCCTATTCTACTCATTTTTGTAACTGTGGCTCCTGGCACAGGGGCCAAGCACATAGCATGCACTCAGGGAGGAAACAGCTGACTAAGGCACACCAAGACTCACACTAGGAATTTGATCTTAAAAATACAATGTATTCAGAAAGACATTCTTAAAGTAGAAGAAACAGATAAACCTCATTTTGTAAATGTCACAGGCTGTACTGGGGCTGTTTCTACACATGACCTGCCTAGCCATATCTCTAAAAAAAATCACAATCAAGGGGCATTGTTCTCATGGGCTGGTCCCTAAGCTTCAGTTGAGGTGGCTTGGCTCTAAAAGTTAAATTACATCAATTTTATTCCTCTCTTGGAAGCCTGAAATTGGCTAAGCAACAATCTGAGCCAGGCAGTCATGAGGGAAAAAGCAAGGACGAATCCCTGAGATGATGGGGCTGGAAAGGCCTTGCCTGTGAGTCACATTGTAAGTGCTAGGCATCAAAAATCCTCAAAATACCCCAGCTCCTTCACCTGCAGCTCTGATTCTAGGAATTTATTCTAAAACAGTGATCAAAGTCATACACCAAGATGTCTGTGCTAAGAATGTTTGGCACAGTACTGCTTATAATGAAAAAAATACCACCCATCTGAATGTAGGGGATTGTATGAACAATTAATAAAAAATAGCTGGGTGTGGTGGTACACACCTGTAGTCCTAGCTACTCGGGAGACTGAGACTGGAGGATCACTTGAGTCCAGGAGTCCGAGGCTGCAGTGAACTATGATGGTGCCATTGCACTCCAGCCTGGGTGACAGAGTAAGACTCTGTCTCACAACAAACAAATGACGACAAAACGCAGCCAATAAAAATTATTAGCTTAAACAGAAACTTTAAAAAAGAGCAGAGAAGAAAAAGATGAAAGATGCACACTACATCATCAGTTGTCTTAGGTGGTAACACTTCAGGTAGTTTTTTTTTTTTTTTTTTTTGAGACAAGGTCTCCCTTTGTTACTGAGGCTGGAGTGCAGTGGTGCAATCAGGGCTCCAAGTGATCTTCCTGCCTCAGCCTCCTTAGTAGCTAAGACCATAGGCATGCACCACCACACTCAGCTAATTTTTAATTTTTTAGTAGATGTGCAGGGCCATGCTGCCCCCAGCTTCAGGTATCTTGACCCTGTCCCACATCCTCTCTCTGCACTCTTGGCTTTGGTGTGACAATGAGACTGTTGGCACCAGCCTGAGACCTTTGAGGGGAAGACACAAGGCTGGCCAGGGCCTTAGTGCACAGTGGCCCAGGCAACCCAACTCTGGGCAAGAGAGAGATGGGACCACAGGGAAGGGAAGGAAAGGAAGTTGGCCTTCCTGAGTCCTGCTGCATGATGTAGCTTCATCTTCCTAACAGCCCCCTGATGTGGATATCACCATCATCCCCATCTTCTAAGTGAACATACTGAGGGAGGCTGTGGAGCCTCCCAAGTCACAAAGTGAGTAAGGGATGGTCGATTCCTAGCCTGAGGATAGTTCAGACTTACAGGAAAAGGGTTACCATTCCACTCCTACTTGCTGGGCACATGCTGTGCCCAGTACCATTTCATGTACTTGGGACACAGCAGATGGAAACGCCTAGGCCCCTGCCTGCTGGGAGCTCACATTCTGCAAGAGGGAGACAAGTAAACATGGATTTTCCAGAAGGTGACGGCAGGTAAGCAGGGGAAGGGAGAACAGAGTGCTGGGTGGGTGGGGAGGAGAGTGACCACCAAAGAGGGTGAGGTCAGGGAAGGCCACTCTGATATGACAAGAGTGTGTCAAAAATGCGCAGGAGGCTTGTGATATTTGGTGGGGGTTGGGAGAACTACTGGATGGCTCAGGGCAGAGGAGTGATGATTGAATGTGGATGGCTCTGCTATTCTGCTGAGAACAGACAGCAGGGCCAGGTTAGGAGGCTCCAGGCAGACAGTGTAGGAGGCTCCAACTGTCCAGACAAGAGATAATGGTCACTTGATCCTGGGTGACAACGGTGGAGATGATGAGAAGTGACTGGGTTTTAAATAGATGTGGAAGGGGGATGAAACAGTATTTGTGCAAGCACATGCTATGGTGTGTGAGAGAAACGGAATAGTGAAGCACCTCTCTTAGGCTTTAAGGCCTGAACACCTGGAAGAATGACCTTGCATTATCAGATGGGGAGAGTGAAGGAGGAACAGTCTGGAGGGAGTCGGGAGTCCGTATTCCAGTTTTAAGTTGAGAAGCCTGTGAGACATTGTGTGGGGAAAAACCTACTCCTCTAACTGTGCTTTTTCCTCCACTTTCAAACCACAATGATCATCAGCACAGAAGAAAACTTCTGTGACCAAATGTGTGGGGGTCTCACCCCACAACTAAGCAGCGTACACCAGCCAGGTACCCTCCAATCCAATTCTGACACCGTCTACCTGGAGACAGTGTTAGACCCCACAGCTTAAGGCTCAGTCCCCCAGACTGTACCCACCTTCCTGCCCAGTTGCAAGCCCAGGTCTCTGGAATTTCTCACCAGTTGGCTTCAACTGGGGTTCCAACAACTCCCTCTAGGTTCGACTGATTTGCTAGAGTGGCTCACAGAACTCAAAGAAACACTTACCTAAGTTTATCAGTTTACTAAGAAGTGTGTGTGTATGTGTGTGTATATGTGTATACATATATATTTTGAGATGAGGTCTTACTATACTGTCCAGGCTTGAGTGCAGTGGGACAATCATGGCTCACTGCAGCCTCGACCTCCCGGGCTCAAGTGATCCTCCCATCTCAGCCTCCCAAGCAGCTGGGACTACAGGCCTGTGCCACCATGCCCAGCTATTTTTGTTATTATTTGCAGACACAAGGTCTCATTATGTTGCCTAGCTGGTCTCCAACTCCTGGGCTCAAGTGATCTACCCGCCTTGGCCTCCCTAAGTGTTGGGATTATAGGTGCAAGCCTTCTCAGGGTCACAGCTCCTTGCCCTAAGAAGGATATTTTAAAGGATAAACATCCAGATGAACAGATACACAGGGCAAGGTCTGGAAGGGTCCTGAGTGCAGGAGCTTCTGAACCTGTGGAGTTGGGGGTGTGCCAGCCTCCCGGCATGTGGGTGAATTCTTCACTTTCCTTTTGGCCTTCACAGGTTTAGCTTTCTAGAAGCTACCTGAACCCAGTTTCTCGGGTTTTTATGGAGGCTTCATGATGTCAGCATTCCTTCCCCCAGGGTACAGGGTAGGACTCTCTTAGAGGAGGATCTCAAACCCACAATCGGAAAGATGGGAAAAGATTAGAGTCCAGCTTGGGGCACATGAAAGGAGGGCAGGAGAGATTGTTTCCTGAGGCCTAACACATCCAGCATTACGACGAAAGACTGTAACAAGGGATGTGGACATTATGAACCAGGAACTGTGGACAGATACCAATACATATTATATCGATAGCTCCAAATATATACATGTATCTTATAACACCACAGGCCACTGCTCCTTGGTTTTCAACCACAGATCCCTTATACCAAAACAATTGTATCTATCAGAACATCTGTTGTAGCATTTATAAAACAGATATAGCAACGCCACCAATCAAATCCACCTAATATCTGGAGAAGCAAGTGTGGGTAGGGATATATTTAAAGAAATAACTAATTTGTTCCACAAAATCCTACACTTTCATAATCATGTACTAGACTCACTGTTCTTTCCCACCTTGGTCTGCTGCTATTGCACCTTATGATAAACTTGTCCAGAGGTGTTTAGCACAGAGATCAGCTGATGGTTAGTGAGATACAGTTCCTTCTTAGGCCAGTCATTTTCCACAGGTTTACATCTTGAGGGGGCTTCAACTCAACCTCCCAATATATCTGATCATCAGTATCAGTATTATTACAGACTTATTTACACGAGGAAGCTGAACCTTACCAACGCCACCAGTATTACACTATACTATGGTACAATCATGGTACAATTTAGCTTCATTACAGAACAGATTAGTAAGAATGACAGAGGTATTTCCTTTGCCTTTCCAATAAAATTTTCCCTTGCCCATATACCAAATGTTATTAAGGACAGGTGTTACAATGGCCATGACTCAGTCATTTCTGGATTCGAAGTTAATTAGGGGCAGAGCCAATCACCCCTGTCTCATCTCACAGGCTTGTACTGAGACTGGTTACCACTGGGCGCTATTAGTTACAGCACAGTCCACCTGCCTCCTGCAGGCAGGACATGGGTGGTGTTTATTTTACTGATTAATAAATATAGACAGGGTCTCACTTCATTGCCCAGGCTAGTCTTGAACTCCTGGGCTCAAGTGATCTTCCTGCTTCAGCCTCCCAAACTCCTAGGATTATAGACTTGAGCCACAATACCCGGCCTATTTCATTCATTCATTCGTTCGTTTGTTCATTCATCCATCCATCCATCCATCCACCCATCCATCCATCATTTGAGAGGTGTTTAGAATAGTTCCCATACCTACCAACTGCACTGCAGAATATGTTTTACTTTGTCCTATTCTAGAGGCAAGGGCAGTCATAGTAAATGCATGCCCATAGTTCATGCCTTACAATGATGAAAACTGCAAGTGCCCTCAGAGAACTTCTGTAAGTTCAGAGGGCTATAAGAGTCCCACAGGTGTGCCCCTGAGCCTCAGCTGCCAAAACTGAGGGCCACTGCCCCATGGCCACTTCAGTCTCTATTTGTATTAAAATTGTGAAGAGGCCCTTTTGGGTTTGGGTACAGGCCCTTTCCCAAAGCTGTGTCTTAGCATTCTTCAGCATTGTTTCTTGAGTCTGCCTGGCTCACTCTGCCAAAGCCTCCTTATCTTTTCAGGCTGACTCCCATCCTTTTGCTTTCCTCCTGAAAGAGAACTCCCTCTAATCTGCATTTTCCTCTGAATTCTGCTCCTTATTAAAAGCAAACTCAGCTTATCCCAGGATACCCAGACCTGTACCTATCTCCTGTAAGGCCCTTTCCTGTCTCGTGGGTCAGTGTCGTTTAATTCAACATGCATGCTGCTGCACGGTGTACGAAAGGCCTGAGTATAGTTAGGATACATGTTTTGCACCCAGAAATGCTGGGTGCCCCATACTAGAGTTAGATGAGTAGGCCTCCCACAGCGTTCCTTGTCTCAGGGTGGGACCATTCCCAAAAGGAACTCAGATCTACCATGTGATGGCCACTGTTTATTTATTTAGAGACAGGGTCTCACTTTGTCACCCAGGCTGCAGTGCAGTGGTGCAAATATGGCTCACTACTACCTCGACCTTTTGGACTCAAAAGATCCTCCCACCTAAGCTTCCCATGTAGCTGGGACCACAGGTGCATACCATCACACTCTGATAATTTTTCAAATTTCTGTAGAGACAATGTTTCACCATGTTGCCCAGGCTGGTCTTGAACTTCTGGACTCAGGTGATCCTCCAGCTTGGGCCTCCCAAAGTGCCTGGATTACAGGTGTGAGCCACCGTGCCCAGCCCCACAGTTTTAATCCCATCAAGAACCCACTGTTTCCCCCTATTCTGCTTACTAGCTTTCCATCCACAAAAGGAAGAGTGGTAAGAGTGTACATAGCACACTGTGGCATGTTGAATATGCTGCCGTTACATGTACTTTATGCCCAAAGATCTTTCCAAGCATGTGATCATCAAGGTTTATATTAATAGTTACACAAAAATCAGTCTGCTGGGAGCCATATTACCACACATTTGGTATCAGTGAAGCAGGATTTGTTGGAACAGCTCTGACTCACAGAAACATGGTTTAAGAAGAGAAAGGATAAAACGGTGGGGGATCAGGAATCTTTGATTCCTATGTGGCCATGTGGTCACCCAGGGTATGAAGCCACAGCTGTGTTGGGATCAGTTACTAAAGGCAAAAGTTACCAGTATAATTCAGAGATGGATCCGACTCCCCAGGAATTGGTGCATTGGATGCATAAATAAATGCAAACTAAGAAAAAAGTAAAATATTTAATCCTTTGGTTATAGTTGTCTATAATAGCTAAAATAAAAGAGCGTGCTGGGTCAGGACTTGAGGCTGGACTAAGCTCAGATGTGGGCCTGCCTGAGCTCAAGCCACTAGCCTTAAAGTTACCCACAAAGGAGAAAATTATGCAGGGACAACAGAAAGTACCTCTGAGACGTGTGGTTACCAAGAAGGTAGTCAGTATGAAGGAGGGGCAAAACCAAGTAACAAGGGAAACTAGAGGGTATAGTGTGAAGGAACTGTTTCATTCTGTAGATCAGTATCATCAGTTTCCTGAGGAATCTTTACTAAAACGAATTATGAGAGTGACTAATTTAGGGGCAGTATCTTTGGTTTTAAATGCCACAGAGTGGAAGTACATGTTTGGATTGATAGGACCCACAGCTCACTATTGAACAACTGTAGATGGGTATGTATGATCCAGACACACAGGAGGCTATTCCTGATGTAACTGCCAGCCTGGTGGAACAGATAAAGCCACTGTAAGGTCTGCTTACCCTGAGAAGGGGCAGTGTCCAACTCCACCTATAAATGCCAAGTGGGACACCCCAGATGCAGCAGCTGATATGCTCTGTATGCATATGGGACTGGCTTTATGATGACGGGGCTATTCACACACTGAATATGCCTGCTACCCAGGTCATGGTAAATGCTGTGGTTCAGAGGGCCCCTTCTACATGGGCACCCCATGTGATATTATTCCTCCAGAACTGAACTTGAGCTCAGTTGGAGAAGCTTTATCAAATTTGCTGTCTCAGCTTCCCTTCATGGGTCTTACAGATGCTAGTAAAAATATTACGTTAAAAGAACAGGGAAAGGCAAAAGGGAGAGCTAAAGGACTCCTCCTAGGAAGGTGGAAATTATTTTTTTTTTCACAATTGTTTCAGTTGATAGAAGGTGGAAATTTTTAGATGGTTATTAACAAGGTGAAGAATGAAAACACTGATGGGATAAAACTAAGAAGAAAAAGAAAGGGGAGAGTCATGGGCATCCCAGCAGGGTGGAAATCTTTAGATGGTTATTAAGAAATGGAATGAATAAAATGGAAATTCATATAGCTAAAACAAAGGTCTTTGTTTTTTGAGGCAGGGTCTCGCTCTGTCACCCAGGCTGGAGGGCAGTGGTGTGATCTCGGCTCACTGCAACCTCTGCCTCTCAGGCTCATGCAATCCTCCCACTTCAGCCTCCTGAGCAGCTGGACTACAGGCATGAGCCACCACATCTGGCTAATTTTTTGTATTTTATGAAGAGACAGGTTTTTGCCACGCTGCCCAGGCTGACCTCAAACTCCTGAGCTCAAACAATCTGCCCGCCTTGGCCTCCCAAAGTGCTGGGATTACAGACGTAAGCCACCACAAAACAAAGGTCTTTTTGCTTTGTTAAAAAATCATGTGTAATCCGTGAGCGGGGGCCACGCTAATCTTCTCTGTATGGTTCCAATTTTAGTATATGTGCTGCTGAAGCGAGCACAACAAAGGTCTTAATACAACATGATTGAAAGTTGGGTGGACCAAAGGGAGCCCCTCCGCTCTCCCAACATCAAAGGGCCCTAACCCAGTTTACTGTATTTCTCCCAGTTTGAAGAAATTTTTAAAAGTTGGAAGGTAGAGATGACAATGAACTGTATGATCTGAAATTGCATGGGGCAAAAGTGGGGCAGACTAATAAAAATAAAGATTAACAAAAGGTCCAGGGTCCTTTGGCTCAACCCTTGGCTGCAGACCCAAAGCTTTTTGCACAAGAGAGAGTAAAATGGTCTGAGGTGAAGAAGTTCCTGAAACTAAAATATAAAAATGTAAGGGTTGATAGGATGACGAAAGTTGGTATATTTGAACACACTTCATGTGAAGTGACTGCATCTCTTTTATCTGACTGTATCATGGTAATCAACACAGTAGCACACCGGAGAATGTTTCCCCTACCTGGTGCTATAAAATAGAAGGCATGTAAATCTGCTCTACAAGCACTATTAATCGGCTGTGCCCAAGTCCACATAGTACAGAGTAGAAGCTAGAGTGCTGGCAGGGACAAACTCTGCACTTGATAACCCTCTGTGGAGCAGTTCCTGGGGCTGATGACAAAACTGTCTGAGCACCTCCCAGCAACAACTACTGGGACTTTGGAATAGAGAATTTCCACTTAAGGGGCATTTACTACCTTGCTATGAAACGTTAATTGAAGTTACCCCTGAAATACTCATGCTGTCTCAGGCAATGTCTGAGAACATTCTAATGGGGATGGCAGTACACAGAAGAGTTCCACAATAAAATGGAAATGGTTTATAGAGTATCATGCAACCTGAGGAATGCAAGGAGGAGGCACTCTTGAGCAGAGTTTCTTTCTTCCCCAAATCATCTCAGAAAAAAAACAAAACAAAACTTACTTTTTCTCCCCTACCTGATGCAGTGATCCTAGGACCAGAGTTGCACCTACAAGTGTTGGGACAGCAAAGATGGTTTTTGTTTTTTAGATATGTGATATCACTGTATTGCCCAGGTTGGTCTAACTTCTGACTTCAGTCCATCCTCTCTCCCTACAGAGCTTGGATTACTGGTACGAGCCACTGAGCCCAACTCTTAAAAAATATTTAGCAGGAATGCTTTCTAAGTAAAAAACTGTAACCATGTTATTAAACTTTATGTCAAAATTCCTGAGCGCATGTGGGTGAGATGTGCCTTCACCACTTCTAGCAAAATTGGGGCTATCAGTGAATATGGCTGGTGGCAAAATTCCTCATTAGTTATGCACCTATGTAACCTCATTCATCCTATCTGAATGGGAGAAGGAACTACTTGCTAGGCTTGTATTGCTGCCTGTAATCTAGACCAGCACAGTGGCAATTCTAATGTCCCTTCAAAAAAGTTTGGAGATTAATGGAGAGAAGGAGAAATAGTAGCTTAGAGTAAACAAATAAGTGGGTTATTAACTTAAGAAAATTCAATGTTACATTAACAACTCAAAAGAGTCTCAGGGCAAGAGACAACATTGCCTCTTAGCTCAGTGATTCCAGATGCTTGAGAGGATGAAGCTGTGTATTTACCAAGGCCACACCTGCTTGTGGACAATACTGAAAGAAAGCCTGCAAACTAGAATGCCCTCATCATCCTGGGAGACATTCATACACTATGATGGACTGGACTAATTATTCGTGATTGTGTATATATATTTTTGATATAAGGATCCATAGTAGAAAACCAGCAAGTGGGGCTGTGGTGTTATGTGTTAGTTTTCATCCATGGTTCCTGGCTTATAGCCCTTGTTACAGTCTTCTGTTATAACGTTGGGTGTGCCAGGCCTCATGGGCAGGCCTCTGACCTTCTCTTGCCCTCTTATCACCTATCCCAAGGCAGGACTCTAATCCGATTGTGGGTCTTATGTCCCTTCCATGAGAGGGTCCCATCCTATACCCTGGGGGAAGGAATGCTAACATCATGAAGCTTTCATAAAAAGTCAAAAGGATAGGGTTCAGTGAGCGTCTGGAGAGCTGACCATGTGGAGGCTCCTGGGAGAGCTTGGAAGCCCTGCACCTGATATGGCTTGGCTGTGTCCCCACCCAAATTTCATCTTGAATTGTAGCTCCCATAATTTCCACACATTGTGGGAGGGACCCAATAGGAGATAATTGAATCATGAGGGCAGTTTCCCCCATACTGTTCTCATGGTAGTGAATAAGTCTCATGAGATCAGATGGTTTTATAAGGGGTCTCCCCTTTCACCCGGCTCTCATTTTTCTCTTGCCTGCTGCAGTACAAGACATGCCTTTCACCTTCTGCCACGTCTGTGAGGCCTCCCCAGCCATGTGGAACTGTGAGTCCATTATACCTTTTTCTTTATAAATTACCCAGCCTCAGGTATGTCTTTATCAGCAGCGTGAAAACAGACTAATACATTTCCCCATACCTTGCCCTACTTATTTCTTTATCTGTATCCTTTGCAATATCCTTTATAATAAACTGGTAAATGTGTTTCCCTGAGTTATGTGAGCTGCTCCAGCAAATTAAATGAACTCAAAGAGGGAGTCGTAGGAACCCCAATTTGAAGCCAGTCAGTCAGAAGTTCTGAAGGCCTGGACTTGCAACTGGTATGTGTATGTGGTGGGGGGCAGTTTTGGAGACTGAGCTTTCACCCAGTGGGACTGCCACTATCTCCAGGTGGACAGTGTAGGAAATGAATGATAAGACACCCAGCTGGTGTCTGCTGCTTGGTGTGTGGGGAAAAATCCCCTCACGTTTGTCACAGAAGTCTTCTTCTGTGTTGATTGTTGTGATGTGAGAGCAAAGGGAAAACAGAGAATTTTCCCCACAGGCATCAAGTGGCAATATGAAATAGGCTGTTGTTGGTGAATTTGGATTATGGATGAATACTTTGGCAGGAGATAGAAATGTGGAGCTTTCTGGATGGGTATAAAGCTGCGGGACTGTTTGGATGACTTAAGGAGTAAGGGAAGATGCAGAACAGAAGCAGTCCATGAGTATGGCCTGTGGTACCCAACATGCAGGGGCCGAGGAGACGAGAAAGCAGCTAAGGGGGTCAGGAAGGAACTGACAGTGCAGCGAGAGTGGACAGGGGGTGTCCAGAAGACATGTGCATAGCATTCCAGGCAGGAAGCAGTAACTGTGCCAAAAGCTGCAGACGGCCAAGCGAGACTACCAGTCTATCGGCTTGCAGCAGGATGGGATGAGAGGATGGATCCATGAATCTTGGCTCTGAGCATTAACAGCTGTGAACTGCACATACAGAGGCAGCACGATGGTGTACACCTTGTGATAGAACATACTACCACCTATGAAGCGGTTTTGCCAAAGTCTGAATCTATCTGATTAGGTTTCTGGAATCAACTTCCAATTAATAGGAAATCTGGCAGATAGAGGAACACGTTAAATGAACAAACACGTGAGGATGGAATCCAGACTGGAGAAATCTATAGGACAAATAGCCCAGTTTCTTCAACAAATAAAAAGAGATGCAGGGAAAACTTGAGCCTAAGACACATAGAGACACATCAATCAACTCTGATATGTGAACCTTATTTTAATCCTTATTCAAACAAACAATTCCTTAAAGAAAAAAAGGGAGCTGTGAGACAGCCGGATATGTAACACTGGGTATTTGATGATATTAAGAAATTTTTGATTTTTTAGACATGATGAAATTGTTTGATGTAATAATAGAACTGCATGTGTATAAAATTGGCTGAGATTTGCTACAGAATTACTGAGAGTGGCTGGGTAAAAAACAAGATGAAACAAGATCAGGTACAAGCTGGTAAGTGCTAGAATGGGTGGTAAGTAAGTGGGTGTGGTGGAGGAGGCTGCAGGATACTATTCTGTGTCTTGTTTTTGTATTTCTGTATATGTTTATTATGGGAAATTCCAAATAGTAAACACACACACACACACACACACACAGAGACACAGAGAGAGCGCGGGTGCAAAGGGGTGGTGGTAGGAGGGACATAGGTCTTGAAGGGTACTGAGAGCAGGCCTGCCCTGATAGGGCAGGTTAGATGGAAGGGAACAGCAGTGCAAAAGAAGGAGGAACACGTGCTGGAGTCTGTCCCCAAGGGGGTGAGAGGATACAGCGTCTACCTTAGGACTATGGCCACTATGCCAGGCAGGTGATAGTAGGGGTGGACTCCTGTGCTGACTCAATAAGAATAGAAACAAGCAGCTCCTAAGGAGAGGAGAGAGTGCTGGGGAGTGGGCTGAAAGGTTGTGGTGCCGGGACTGCTGGGCAGCCCCAGATGACCCTGTAAGGTCAGTGGTCATGTGGCGAGCCAGACCGCCACCCTGACTGTGCCTCTCAGAAGTCAACAGAGTGGCAGAACTCAGAATAGGACGGGCAGGAGCTGAGGGAGCACATCGGGGAGTGACTTTGGTGATGGACTGACACCATGCTGCGAGGCAAGGGAGGGCACGGAGGGGATGAACATAGGGAAGAGCTGGCAGCAGCCATGGTGAAGCCCCACAGGCACTGAGAAGTGCTGCGGTCTGGTGCTAGAGGAAGCAAGCTGGAGCAGCAGGGGTGATGCGCAAGAGATCTGGGATGGAATCTGGGCACACTGTCGATGGGGGTATACGCCTGGGAAGCTTGTCTCAAACTCCTTTTAGATTAAATGAGCCCTCTGGGCAGATTTTAAAAATAAAAGACAGCAAAAACCAATCCTAGATAAAGACTCAGCAAACCCAAGGGAAGTCTTGCATATGTTCTATGGAGAGTGAATCAGCAGTCATTTGGGAATCCCCTCATCTTACTACACAGGAGCCTGGCCTGACCAGCCAGTGCTCTTTGAAGTGTGTTACTTCACTGAAGAACTCTAGAGAGTGGTGAATTTCAGCTTCCCAGTACTAACCTCAGTTTGACTTCTGCTAAAACTAGGCAACAGAGCACTGGACTGGGGTCACAAGTCTTGCTGCTGGCACTGAAAATTCAAGGAGCAGGCCCTGAGCTCCTCTGAGCTCCCATCTGTATCCAAGGTGGGCCCTGCTGGCCTTGCAGGCTTTTATAAGGAGGGAATGACCTAGATGCTCCTAGAGGTATTTTGCAACTCTAAAGGTAAGGTATGGTAACAAAAAAAAAAAAAAAAAAAAAAAGGCAGAACTATCACTTGTGTTGTAGTAAGACGGAAATTTTGGTTTTACAAATGAAAAGCTCATCAGCATTAAAGAAGACTTGGTCAAAGAGCTGAGTGTCTTAGCTTGGCAAAAAAGCAGCATTTATAGACACTGCTTTCTTGTACTTTGGAAAGCATGGGTATCTCTACTCTGCACGACAGATGCCATCCCAGGGAAGGATTCCTTTGCCACCCACTTGCTAGGGACTTTCTGAAGCATGACTTCATTTTGTCCTTACAAAACCTCACGAAGTAAGTATTATTTCCCCCATTTTATATATGAGGAATTTCAGGTTGAGTGAAGCTACTATGTCACCTGGCCAAGGCTACACAGCTACTAAGTGGTAGAGCTGGTGTTGGTTCCAAGGTCTCTCTGATTATGTTTACAAGGGGAGAAAAAAATGGTACCTGGGGATTATAATAATATATCTTCTACAAAAGTATTACGTATTCTGCAAAAGTATGGTGCTTCGTTAACGAACAAATATGAATTTATAAATACCTTTTGTCATTTAATGAGTATTTACTAGGCATCCACTATATACCAGGTGCTGCTCTAAGCATTTGGGATGGATCAGTGAACAAGGGAGATTAAAACCTTGGGCCCCTTGGAGGGGTTAGTGACATTTAAATTACATGTGAATGTGAAAAAGATAGATCTTACCTTTCTGAGGTAGTTTAGGAAGAACTCTTGGGCCAAGGGCAGTCTTTGCAGAACTGGTGCTAATTAACAAATAAGAATCATTTAGGATCTAAAAGTGCTAGAATATCTTTAGTGATTCAAGGAAATTTAAGGCATTTACATAATCATCTAAAGAATGCTTTCAAAATTTCTTTAACCAAAGATTATAGTCTATTTTCCATATTTCAGTTTGCCTGGCGGAGGAGGCACAGTGAAAGGGTGAAAAAAATTCCCTCTTAATGATAAAGCCCAATTCCTCCATTTCAAAGCATTTATGAAGGGACCTGGCACACTCTAAGTGGTGACCCCAATGTAGTCCACAGAAGTAACTCATCCCACATGATCCCACAAAACAGCTCTATGTTTCCAGACAAGGTAATGGAAGGGAATGAAGGTGCTGGTGGCTGGCAGAAGGTCCCACACAGGTCAGACGTGGAAGTGGAAATTCAGCCCTAGCTCTGCTGGCCTCCAGAGCCCTCACTTCCTCCACTACAGCAAAGCAAAAAGCTTGGTTCTCGGGCCTCCAGGCTCTCCTTGGTCTTGCCCTCCTTTTGGAGGACAGGTAAATGACGGCAACAAAGGCCCAAGTCCCTGGAATACAGGTCCACACTAAGTTGTCTGAATCATCAAACGTTAACTTCTGCAACTGAGACCCCAGTGCCGTCAGTGGTCTGCATCAGGTGGAAGCCACTATTTTTCTTCAACAAGAGGCTTTAAGGCTTCGGCATTCTCAGCGGACTCCAGGAGGCCTGCATGCCTGAGAAGCAGCAGTAGCTGAGTGCCTGAGCCCCACCTGCCAAGAACCCCTTTATTATCTCGTCTCTCTGTGCCCTGATGTCCTAAGAGTTTGGCTGCTGCTTCTTTCTATCGTAACTGTAAGTAAAAGCCAAATCAACCAACAAAACAAACAGGAGTCCAAGAAAGAAGATGAAATGTATGTGCTCCCTTCTGTCCTGGCTCTTGGCCAACATTGGTCTTCACTGCTATTTCCTCAGCTCACTTGAAATCCTCCTGCCTCTGGGCAACTGGGGGATCTTGTTGAGATAAAGCTGCCTCTAAACATGAACAATAAACGTGAGAGGGCTTTGCTTCTGACATTTTTGGGGTGTATTTTTCTTGTGCTATGCCTCAGCATCTTCCTAGGCAGGCCCAGCTGCCCATTACTGGTGTGTGGGCAATGGTCATTCCTGGCCATGCTATCAAGGCCAAAGCCTAGAGGCTCAGACGCTTCTTCTGCACAAGCTCCTGTGCGGTGTTGTAGAACCTGGGCTTGTTCCTATTAGGAATGAACACAGGACCCTTCTGTTGGTGGCACTGTGTGCAGTGAGGAAGGAGACTGAAAACTTAATGAGCTGGCTGGATGCAGTGGCTCACGCCTGTAACCCCAGCCCTTTGGGAGGCCGAGGCAGGAGAATCATCTGAGTGACATCAGGAGTTCTAGAATAGTCTGGCCAACATGGCGAAACTCCATCTGTACTAAAAACACAAAAAGTTAGCCAGACATGGCAGCATGCACCTGTAGTCCCAGCTAACGGGAGGCTGAGGCAGGAGAATCGCTTGAACCTGGGAGACAGAGGTTGCACTGAGCTAAGATCATGCCACTGCATTCCAGCCTGGGTGAAAGAGACTCCATCTCAAAAAAAACCCAAACAAGCTTAATGAGTTGCCAAAAGCTCTAGCTCACAATCGGCTTGATTTTGTTTAAAACCTTTTTTTTTTGAGATTAAGTCCTGCTCTGTTTGCCAGGCTGCAGTGCAGTGGTGTGATCTCGCTTCACCACAACCTCCACCTCCCAGGTTCAAGTGATTCTCCTGCCTCAGCCTCCTGAGTAGCTGGGACTACAGGTGTGACACATCATGTCTGGCTAATTTTTGTATTTTTCATAGATACAGGGTTTCATCATGTTGGCCAGGCTGGTCTTGAACTCCTAACCTCAAGTGGTCTGCCTGCCCTGGCCTCCCAAAGTGCTGGCATTATAGGCTGGAGCCTCTGTGCTTGGCCAAAATTTTTTTGTTTGGTACAGGGTCTTGCTGCCACCCCAGCTGGTGTACAGAGGTGCGATCATGACTCACTGCAGCCTCAATTTCCTGGGCTCAGGTGATCCTCTTGCCTTAGCCTCCCGTATAGCTGAGACTACAGGCCTGTGCCACCATGCCTGGCTGATTTTTTTTTTTTTAATTTTTAGAAGAGACAAGGTCTTCCTGTATTGCCCAGGCTGGTCTCAAACCATCTTCCCATCTCAGCCTCCCAAAGTGCTGGGATTACAGGTGAGCCGTGTCCAGCCTTTAAACACCTTTTATGAGTGCTTTTGGATTGTCAGATACTCTCCGCATTCTAGAATAAGAAGACCAGAACTTTAGTTTTACAGGGTCCCCCAAATTAGGGCTGAAGGAAGGTGAATGAGGAATGAAAGGCAGGGCACAAGGGCAAGGAAGGGGCATTGAATGTGGGGTCAGGAGAACAAGCAGGCTGGAGAGCTGGCTCTGACATCTGCACCCACCACCTAACGGCTCTGGGCCTCACTCTTCTCACCTGCAAAACTGAGGATAATAGTAATTGGGCCTACAGAGTACATATGATAATGGTATTTAAAAAAGGCTGGATATGGTGGCTCATGTTTGTAATCCTAGCACTTTGGGAGGCCGAAGCGGGAGTATTGCTTGAGCCCAGAAGTTTGAGACCAGCCTGCGCAACAAGCTGAGACCTCATCTCTACAAAAAAATAAAAATAAAAATAAAACCAGCCAAGTATGGTGGTGCACACCTCCGGTTCCAGCTATTTGGGAGGCTGAGGCAGGAGGACCTCTTGAGCCCAGGAGATTGAGGTTACAGCAAGCTGTGATTCTATCACTGCACCCCAGCATGGGTGACAGAGCAAAGCCCTGTCTCAAAAAATAAAGTGATTTTGTTTTTTCATCTTTCAGAAACTCTGGAAAGCAACCCCCACACACCATCTGACTCTTTCTCCCTGATGTTTGGGTCTGGAAGTGGCTCTCTATCCTTTTCTAAGACAGCACCTCCAGAGAAAACCCGTTGGGGTAGGGCTGCATAAAAACTACCCATAAAAAATCTCCTCAAGTATACAATTTCAGTGAAAAAAGGGAAGAAAAGAACACTGCTGTCAGCCTAGTCTAAAAAAAAATCTTAGAAACAGAGAACTCGAAAAACATGTTATTTTTATGATTGAAAATCTCTGGGCGATCAGATTTCCCTAAGGAGTATCTTTTCATCCCCAAATCTGCAAAAGGAGTCAAGAGGGAAAGTAACAAAGTTAATTGATTAAAGTATCAAAAATAAAAACGCATTCTGACAGGAATTTTGTTCAAGACCATTGCACAACCCTGTGACCACTGGGAAGTGAGGTTAGCTCCTGTCTGTGAACTGGGTAGACAGCGGTGCTGCTCAGAGCACGGTCAGACCTATGCCTAGTCCAGCCACAAGATGTGCACGCAAGCCAAGAGTGAACGTCTGGCTTCTCGTCGTGGCCAGCCCCCCTCAGCTGACCACAGCTTTGAGCAGCGCTAGGAAATCTATGAAAACTCATTTCTAGAATTCTGTCCATTACCATCAATGGATCCAACAGGGGAAAGGAAGTGCTGAGATGGCTTACCTTGACTGCTGGGATAGCCCCTCAAACTTGTTTGTTGTCTTACTTGAAGATGATGGACCCACATCGTTACCTACAAGGAAAACCAAATGTGAAAAGATGCATCTGTAGATGGGGAAATGCAATATGAGGATATATGGATTTGGCTTAAAGAAAGGCATTGCTAAAGTTCCAGAAAGGCATTTAAAAGACCCAAGCTAAAGTAAGAGCCAAGATGGCCAAACAGAACAACTCTGGAGTGCAGTTCCCAGCAATAACAACGCAGAGGGTGAGTGATCACCGCATTTCCAATGAGTTTTCACTGCCCACAGACCAGAAGATTCCCAGGCCGAAAAGAGCCACAAGTTTCCAGCACGGCTATTTCAGCCGCTGCTGTGGGTTGGCGCACAGAAACTCACACAAATCTGGGTAGCTGGTTCAACTGGTGCCTGGAACGCCTGGGAGACAGAGCTGCCCATTCAACGGAAAGGGAGGGGGCTGAGACAGGGAGCCAGGTGATCTGGCTCAGTGGGTACCACCCCCACAAAACAAACAATCTGAAATGCTCTGGATTGAGAGTTTCACAGCAAGTGCAGCTGGACCCAGGATGGTTCAGCTCAGTGGGGGTAAGGGCGTCCGCCACTACTGAGGCAGTCCACCACTACTGAGGCAGTCTGCCATTACCGAGGCAGTTCTAACTGTACACCTCTATAGAAAACACCTCAACGAAGTTCACAAAACAGCTGGGCAGAGCCCGAAGCAGCTCAGCAATGCCTCTGCTGGCAGACTGTGACTAGACTAACTCCGTGCTGGGCAAGGCATCTATGAAAAAAGGCAGCAGCACGTCAGGAATTTATAAAGCCTGACTTTCTTAGGACAGAGAACCTGGAAGAAGAGGTGGTTATGAGTTCCGCTGCAGCAGACTTCAGCGTACCTGCCCAGCAGCTCTGCATGGAACAACAAAACTACCAGCACAACACTTGAGCTCCTGTAAAGGACAGACTGTCTCCTCAAGCAGCTCCCTGACCCGATACCCAAAGAGACACCTCACAAAGGAGAGCTCAGGCTGACATCTGGCGGGTACCCTTCTGGGACAAAGATAATAGAAGAAGAAACTGGCAGCAACCCTTACTGTTCTGCAGCCACTGTGGGTGATCCCCAAGCAGAAGGGTCTGGGGTGAACCTCCAGCAGTCCTGTAGCAGAGAGGCCTGACTATTAGAAGGAAAACTAAGAAACAGAAAGAAATAGTTTCAACATCAACAAAAAGGAAGTCCACTCTGAGACCCCATTCGAAAGTCAACAACTACAAAGACCACAGACAGATAAAGCCACAAAGATAGGAAGAAACCAGAGCAAAAAGGATGAAAACAACAAAAACCAGAATGACTCTCCTCCTCCAAGGGATCACAACTCCACACCAGGAAGGGAACGAAGCTGGATGGAGAATGAATCTGATGAATTGACAGAAACATGCTTCAGAAGGTGGGTGGTAATAAACTTCTCAGAGCTAAAAGAACATGTGCTAACCCAACGCAAAGAAACTAACAACCTTGAAAAAAGATTAGATGAAATGTTAACTAGAATAAACAGCTTAGAGAAGAATATAAATGACTTGATGGAGCTGAAAAACACAGCACGAGAACTTTGAGAAGCATACACAAGTTTCAATAGCCAAATCGACCAAGCAGAAGAAAGGATATCAGAGATTGAAGATGATCTCAATGAAATAAAACAAGGCAAGATTAGAGAAGAAAGAGTGAAAAGAAATGAACAAAGTCTCCAAGAAATATGGGATTATGTGAAAAGACCTAATCTACGTTTGATAGGTCTACCTGAATGTGACGGAGAGAATGAATCCAAGCTGGAACATACTCTTCAGGATATTACCCAGGAGAACTTCCCCAACCTAGCAAGGTAGGCCAACATTCAAGTCCAGGAAATACAGAGAACACCGCAAAGATATTCCTCAAGAAGAGCAACCACAAGGCACATAATCGTGAGATTCACCAGGGTTGAAATGAAGGAAAAAATGCTAAGGGCAGCAAGAGAGAAAGGTTCAGTTACCCGCAAAGGGAAGCCCATCAGACTCACAGTGGATCTCTTGGCAGAAACCCTACAAGCCAGAAGAGAGTAGGGGCCAATATTCAATATCCTTAAAGAAAAGAACTTTCAGCCTAGAATTTCATATCCAGCCAAACTAAGCTTCATAAGCGAAGGAGAAATAAAATCCTTTACAAACAAGCAATTGCTGAGAGATTTTGTCACCATCAGGCCTGCCTTGCAAGAGCTCCTGAAAGAAGCACTAAACACAGAAAGGAATAACCAGTACTAGCCACTCCAAAAACGAACCAAATGATAACGACCATCAACACAATGAAGAAAATGCATCAACTAACAGGCAAAACATCCAGCTAGTATCAAAATGGCCGGATCAAATTCACACATAACAATATTAACCCTAAATGTAAATGGGCTAAATGCCCCAATCAAAAGACACAGACTGGCAAAATGGATAAAGGGTTAAGACTCATCAGTGTGCTGTATTTAGGAAACCCATCTCACGTGCAAGGACACACATAGGCTCAAAATAAAGGGATGGAGGAAGATTTATCAAGCAAATGGAAAGCAAAGAAAAGCAGGACTTGCAATTCTAGTCTCTGATAAAATGGACTTTAAACCAACAAAGATCAAAAGAGACAAAGAAGGGCATTACATAATGGTAAAAGGATCAATGCGACCAGAAGAGCTAACAATCATAAATATATACACACCCAATACGGGAGCACCTAAATACATAAAGCAAGTTCTTAACGACCTACAAAGAGACTTAGACTCCCACACAATAATAGTGGGAGACTTTCACACTCTACTGTCAATATTAGACAGATCAATGAGACAGAAAATTAACGAGGACATCCAGGACTTGAACTCAGATCTGGACCAAGCGGACCTAACAAGACATCTACAGAAATCTCCACTCCAAAGCCATAGAATATACATTCTCCTCAGCACTACATTGCACCTACTCGAAAACTGACCACGTAATTGGAAGTAAACCACTCCTCAGCAAATGGAAAAGATGGAAATCATAACAGTCTCTCAGACTACAGTGCAATGAAATTAGAACTCAGGACTAAGAAACTCAGAACTGCACAACTTCACGGAAACTGAACAACTGGCTCCTGAACGTCGACTAGATAAACAATGAAATGATGGCAGAAATACAGATGTTCTTTGAAACCAATGAGAATGAAGACACAACATACCAGAATCTCTGGGACACATTTAAAGCAGTGTCTAGAGGAAAATTTATAGCAATAATGCTCACAGGAGAAGCGAGGAAAGATCTAAAATTGACAGCCTATCACCAAAATTGAAAGAGCTATAGGAACAAGATAAAACAAACAAACAAAAAAAACTCAAAAGCTAGCAGAAGACAAGAAATAACTAAGATCAGAGCAGAACTGAAGGAGAGAGAGACACAGAAAACCCTTAAAAAAAATCAATAAATCTAGGAGCTGGTTTTTTGAAAAGATCAACAAAATAGATAGACCACTAGCCAGATTAATAAAAAAGAAAAGGGAGAAGAATCAAATAGATGCAATAAAGAACGATAAAGGGGATATCACCACTGATTTGACAGAAATACAAACTACCATCAGAGATTACTACAAACAACTCTATGCACATAAACCAGTAAGCCTGGAAGAAATGGATAAATTCCTGGACATCTGCACCCTCCCAAGCCTAAACCAGAAAGAAGTTGAAACCTTTAACAGAACAATAACAAGGGCTGAAGTTGAGGCAGCAATTAATAGCCTACCAACCAAAAAAAGTCCAGGTCCAGATGGGTTCACAGCCGAATTCTACCAGACGTATAAAGAGGAGCTGGTACCATTCCTTCTGAAACTATTCCAGACAATCCAAAAAGAGGGAATCCTTCCCAAATCATTTTATAAGACCAACATCATCCTGATACCAAAACCCGGCAGAGACTCAACAAAAGAAAACTTCAGGCCAATATCCATGATGAACATAGACGCAAAAATCTTCAATAAAATACTGGCAAACTGATGGCAACAGCACATCAAAAAGCTTATCCATCACGATCAAGTAGGCTTCACCCCAGGGATGCAAGGCTGCTTCAACATACGCAAGTTTATAAATGTAATCCACCACGTAAACAGAACCAAAGACAAAAACCACTTGATTATCTCAACACATGCAGAGAAGGCCTTTGACAAAATTCAACAGCTCTTTTATGCTAAAAACTCTCAATAAACTAGGTATCGAAGGAATGTATCTCAAAATAATAAAAGGTATTTATGACAAACCTACAGCCAGTAGCATACTGAAGGGGCAAAAACTGGAAGCATTGCCTTTGAAATCAGGCACTAGAAAAGGATGCCTTCTCTCACCACTTCTATTCAATATAGTACTGAAAGTTCTAGGAAGAACAATTAGGCAAGAAAAAAAATTAAAGGGTATTCAATTAGGAAAGGAGAAAGTCAAATTGTCTCTATTTGCAGATGACATGATTGTATATTTAGAAGACCCTATCAACTCAGCCCAAAATCTCCTTAAACTTATAAGCAACTTCAGCAAAGTCTCAGGATACAAAATCAATGTGCAGAAATCACAAGCATTCCTATACACTAATAACAAACAAACAGAGAACCAAATCATGAGTGAACTCCCATTCACAACTGCCACAAAGAGAATAAAATACCTAAGAATACAACTAACAAAGGATGTAAAGGACCTCTTCAAGGAGAACTACAGATCACTACTCAAGGAATAAGAGAGGACACAAACAGATGGAGAAACATCCCATGCTCATGGATAGGAAGAATCAGATCGTGAAAATTGCCATACTGCCCAAAGTAATCTATAGATTCAATGCTATCCTCATCAAGCTACCAATGACCTTCTTCACAGAACTAGAAAAAACCATTTTAAAGTTCATATGGAACCAAAAAAGGGCCCGCATAGCCAAGACAATCCTAAGCAAAAAGAACAAAGCTGAAGGCACCATGCTACCTGACTTCAAACTATACTACAAGGCTACAGTAATCAAAACAGCATGGTAGTGGTACCAAAACAGAGATATAGACCAATGGAACAGAACAGAGGTCTCAGGGTAATGCCACACATCTACAACCATCTGATCTTTGACAAACTGGAGAAAACTAAGCAATGGGGAAAGGATTCCCTGTTTAATAAGTGGTGTTGGGAAAACTGGCTATCCATGTGCAGAAAGCAGAAACTGGACCCCTCCCTGATGCCTTACACTAAAATTAACTCCAGATGGATTAAAGACTTAAACATAAGATCTAACACCATAAAAACCCTAGAAGAAAACCTCGGCAAAACCATTCAGGACATAGGCATAGGCAAGAACTTCATGACTGAAACACTAAAAGCAATGGCAAAAAAAGCCAAAATAGACAAAACAGACCTAATTAAACTCCAGAGCTTCTGCACAGCAAAAGAAACAATCATTAGAGTGAACCAGCAACCAACAGAACGGGGAAAAATTTTTGCAATCTACCCATCTGACAAAGGGCTAACATCCAGAATCTACAAAGAACTAAAACAGATTTACAAGAAAAAAACAAAAAAAACCTATCCAAAAGTAGGCGAAGGATATGAACAGATACTTTTCAAAAGAAGACATACATGAGGCCAACAATCATATGAAAAAATGCTCATCATCACTGGTCATTAGAGAAATGCAAATCAAAACTACATTGAGATACCATCTCATGTCAGTTAGAATGGCAATCATTAAAAAATCTGGAGACAACATATGCTGGAGAGGATGTGGAGAAATAGGAACACTTTTACACTGTTGGTGGGAGCATAAATTAGTTCAACCATTGTAGAAGACAGTGTGGCGATTCCTCAAGGACCTAGAAATACAAATTCCATTTGACCCAGCAATCCCATTACTGGGTATATATCCAAAGGATTATAAATCATTCTCTTAATAAAGACACAGGCACACATATGTTCACTTCGGCACTGTTTACAATAGCAAAGACCTGGAACCAACCCAAATGCTTGTCAATGATAGACAGGACAAGGAAAATGTGGCACCTATACATCATAGAATACTATGCAGCCAAAAAAAATGATGAGCTTGTGTCCTTTCTAGGGACATGGATGAATCTGGAAACCATCATTCTCAGCAAACTGACACAAGAACAGAAAATCAAACACCACTTGTTCTTGCTCATAGGCGGGTGTTGAACAATGAGAACACATGGACACAGGGAGGGGAGCATCTGACACTGGGGTCTGTTGTAGGGGGCCAGGGGAGGGACAGTGGAGTAGGGGGCGGTGGGAAGGTTGGGGAGGGATAACATGGGAAGAAATGCCAGATATAGGTGACAGGGAGGATAAAGGCAGCAAACCACTTTGCCATGTATGTACCTATGCAACAATACTGCATGAGCTGCACATGTACCCCAGAACCTGAAGTACAATAAATAAATAAATTAATTTTAAAAAAAAAGACCCAAGCCAAAACACTATGCATTTCTGGCATATGGCATATGACCAAAACAAAATTCAGCACTGTTTTGGGCTTTGTGGTTTATTTCTGGTAAAGGAGTATATCAAAGAGGTGAGCAGCTGCTCCGTGGCAAGGCCTTGAAGATCACAGAAACTTGGTGATGTTCCCATTGGCTCAGGATCTTGTCCTTAGCTTGAGGGTAGAGAAAGAAGAATAAATTTCAAGTTCACCAAGAGGTCCCTATGCTAGGAGACTACACCCTAATATCCAGACAAAGAAGAAACACACAATCACAAGTTATGAGTGTGCGTGTGAACACCATTAGCAGGGTGGTGCATAACCCAGTCATCTGTTGGGCCAAGGCCCTCAGGCACTTAATGACTCATCATTCATTCACTTTTTCATTTTTATACATTTTTTTTTCTCAAGACAGGGTCTCACCCTGTCACCTAGGCTGGAGTGAAGTCTAGTGCTACAAATATGGCTCACTGTAGCCTTGAACTCCTGGGTTCAAGTGTTCCTCCTGCACAGCATCTCAAGTAGCTGGGACTATATAAGGACATTCATTCAAATATTTTTTTTTTTTTTGAGATGGAATCTCACTCTGTTGCCTAGGCTGGAGCGTAGTGGTGTAATCTCAGCTCACTATAGCCTCTGCCTCCCAGGTTCAAGCAATTCTCTTCCCTCAGCCTCCCAAATAGCTGGGACTACATGGCGCATACCACCATGCCCAGCTAATTTTCGTATTTTTAGTAGAAACGGGGTTTTACCATGTTGGCCAGGCTGGCCTCAAACTCCTGGCCTCTGGTGATCCACCCGTCTCGGACTCCCAAAGTGCTGGGATTACAGGCGTGAGCCACCACACCAGGCCAAATATTAACATTTATTAAGTACCTACTATGTGCAAGGCATAAATGTGAAGAAGGTGGCACAAAAACAAATAAAATGTCACTGCTCTCACAGAGCTTATGCTCTGGCCCGTGAGACTTACGCACAGGAAATATACTAACAATGTGTAATTTAATGAACATCAGTTGCTGTCAATTGAGGAGAAAATAGTTTCAAAACTGACTGCTGGCAGGAGTGGGAGAGAGGGAGTAGAGAATGCCCTCTAGGTAGGACAGAGCACCTGGACAGGTGAATAACTTTCTAGTGGGTGAGCAGCAAAACCAGAGGCACACAGGTGGAGATAAATGTGCAATAAAAGAGGCTCTTCTATGATCCATTTCATGGTGGGAGAAGTGTAGGGCAGTCATGGAGCCCCAGGCTGCGGGGGCCAAGGAAGATTCCCCAGGACCCTGCATGGAGACACCCTCTCTCTGGGCTCTAGTTCATTTTCTTGCCCTTTCGTCCTAAGGCTGCTTTGGAAATTCTTGCTCTCTTCCTTCAGCAGCCTCATTTCCTCCTCTGCCTAGAAGACTGTAATACTGCCTAGGTGGCACTGGGAAGGGGCTGGCTGAGGGGGCTGAGCAACAGGAGGGCAGATGAAGAGGGCAGGGCTGAGGAAAAAAACGATCCTCACTACACCATGCATCTGCTCAACAGCACCACTGGTTACCCACATGCTTTTATATTCATTCAGTGTGAGACTGGCATCATTATCCCTTTTCCAAACATAAGGAAATGAGACTAAATGAATAAATGGCTGCAGGTCCTCTGGGGAAATGGTGTGCCTGGGAATCCTGATCACAAATGGGTGTGCTCTTCATTACCCATCAAGACACTCTATAGTAACATTATTAACAGCAGTGATCATTTACTGAGCACTTATTGTGAGCAAGGCACTGTGCTAATACTCATAGTAATAATGCTTATGAGATAAATAGTATAATCACTCCTCACTTTATATATGAAGAAACACACAGAGAAGTAAAGGCTATTGCCCAAGGTCAGGTGACTGGTAAGGGTCAAAGCTGGGATAGGAAGCCAGCAGCCCTCCTCCAGGTTCTGTACTGTGAACCACCCCACTCTAGCATCTATCACCTCCTGGTCCAATTTGCACCTACTGAAAAGGGAGAGGCTGGCAGGGTGCTCACCTCCTGGGCAGAATGTTCTATAATTCTATGATATTGATACAAGAAGAAATGAGGTAAACTGGCATTACCAGAAGAACCAAAGGCTTTCAAATTTAGTTTTGTTTAATTTTAATTAAACTAACTATCAGTTTATGTCCATGAGCCCACATAACTTAATATTTAAGGACTTACTTGGTAATGCTTATAAAATCCTCTGAGCTGTGATGTTCTTTAAGGTAGGCATTTATTTTTTTTTCCTTCTTTATTTTTTATTAGTTTTTTCAAGATGGGGTCTCACTATATAGCCCAGGCTGGTCTTGGACTCCTGAGCCCAAGTGATCCTTCCACTTTGGCCTCCCAAAGTGTTAGGATTACAGGTGTGAGCCACCACATGAGGCCTTCACAAAAAAAAAAGAGAGACAGGGCCTCGCTCTGTTGCCCAGGTGGGAGTGCAGAGGCATAATCAACTCACTGCAGCCTTAAACTCCTGGGCTCAAGCAATCCTCCTGCCTCAGCCTCCCAAGTAGCTAGGACTATAGGCACGTACCACCATGCCTGGTTAATTTATTAATATTATTTTTTGAGATGGAGTCTCACTCTGCTGCCCAGGCTGGAGTGCAGTGGTGTGATCTCAGCTCACTGCAACCTCTGCCTCCCAGGTTCAAGCGGTTCTTCTGCCTCAGCCTCCCAAGAAGCTGAGACTACAGGCGTGCACCACTATGCCCAGCTAAATTTTTTATTAATTTATTATTTAGTAGTAGAGACGGGGTTTCACCATATTGGTCAGGCTGCTCTGCAACTCTTAGACTTCATGATCTGCCTGTCCTGGCCTCCTAAAGTGCTGGGATTACAGGCGTGAGCCACCATGCCAGACCTTAATCTTTTTTTTTTTTTTTTTTAATTTTATAGAGGCAAGGCCTCACTATATTTCCCGGCTGGTCTCAAATACTTGGCCTCAAGTGATTCTCCTGTCCTGGCCTCCCAAAGTGCTGGGATTACAGGTGTGAGCCACTGCACCTGGCCCGATAGGCATTTCTTTCTAGCACTGTGCACAATGCTGAGTCTTCAAGGCTAGATATCAAATCTTACACTTGCACACTTAAATGAGCTATAACAATCAAAACGTCAAGGAAAATTTTAGGTCTGGGGAATGAATTGTTGCATCCACTAATTCCCTTTCCAGGCAGAAAACATTCCAAACAAGTGATTACTAACACAGGGTACATTAACTATACATGAGTGAATCTCAGATCAACAGGGCTGTAAACGCCCCCTGGCTCTGCTGTGGTCATTCTCTCTGCGGTCACACAGACAAGTCATCTTGTCAGGGGCTGCTGTGCAATACCCACAGGCCCAAGTGTCCAGAATCCTCATTTAGCCTTACTCGTTGGCCGCTCAAATGAGTCTCCATTCTCCAAAGATGCTGTGAGTTTTTGTGTCTCTGTAACTTTGCCCCTTACATTTCTTTCCCCTGTAAGGAAGGCCTGTCTCCTTTCACTTTTGGCGAATTCCTATACAGCCTTCAAAGAATATCTTTAAAGTCACTTTCTGAGAATTCTTCCAGAGCTGACTTGACCAACCCTGGTAATCAACTTCTTATCAGGAGTGGTTAATTAGAGGTACAGATTTTGGACCTAGACAAGTTTGGTTTTGAATTCTAGCTGTACTGCTGACCAATGGGTATGAGTTTGGGTGACTTCTTATTCTGCTAAACCTCAATTCCCTCATCTATAACAACCATGGTACTTACTACCCTAGATGGGTATGAGCACTAAAGGAAAGAAACTTTGAAGTATAGGGCGCAGGGCTAGTCCACAGGAAGCCTGACACAAGGGTAATATTCACTGCTCTTCAATGGCATGAAACAGAAATGATGCTAATTTACTTAACGAATGGTCACTTCAAAGAATGGACCCCACCTTCTATGTTTCTGTAACACCACTTTTTAACACAATGTCTGGCACAGAGCAGTCAGTAGTGCCTGCTAAAGAAAGACAGGACTGACCACGCTGGCTCATCAACTTCTGTCCACAGCATGCTTTCTTACACCTGGCTAGGTAGGCATCTGTGGTCTGGTTGACAAGAATCCTGTCACTCTCTTTGCATAGATAGCTATGCAAAGGCTATCTGCTGTGCTTGAGAAGAAAACTGTGGCTTACAAAAATTCTGAAAATAAAACAGTACTGAAACAACGAGGAGCAAAAATATGGAAGCAACTCAATCTCTTTTTCTCTCTGTGTGCAATCTGGAAAAGGATCTCAGTGTATCAAGTGTATCATACAGATGGGTATAAGAGAGGGCTGGAGATACACCCTGGGCAGGCAATGGAAGAAAGTGCGGCCAAGACTCTTGGTCACCTATTATAGCTTCGAAGCTACAGGAGAAGAGTTTGTGGAAAGAGAGGGGGCAGTGGCTCAGCAGTGAATGGCCTGGTTGCTACAGGAGTATTCCGTAATAGCGAATTACTATACAGGCCTTGGAGTCGGAAATGGGTTCAAATCTCAGTTCTGCAATTCTTGGATTTAAGATCTTATGCAAATCATCTGACTTCTCTGTGCTTTAATTTCCTCATCAGTAACTGGGACAATAATAGTCCTACTTCCAATGAGTAGATATGTAATCAACCAACCAACCAACAACAAGAAAAACCAAAAAACCAAAAGAAAAGAAAAGAAAAAAAAAGAACGTGGGTAATTGTGCATGTCTCAGATTAGACACCTGAACTACTGAGCTTTTTTACTTGGAAGTCCCGGCTCTGAACTATAAGCAGTAAATCGGTTTTTGATAGAGTTTTTCATCCATTATTTGCTCTATATGAAACAAAAATACCATTCCAACTCCCAGTGACCAAAGATGAGGAATGTTAAGTGATTCTCAGAGGTCACTTTGTCAGGGATTGGTAGAACCTGCATCAGAACTTGGGCTTCTGGAATGTTCTTTCAGTGTATGTTATGGTTTCCCATGTGCACGGTAGACACTTCTCTAAATGCCAAAGGATGGAGAGCTGGGGTGGGGGCGGGGGAGAACTGCTCTCAGATATTAATTACAAGAGTCTCAGGTGTGAGAATAGGGTTAGTCTTAAGGTTACCATGAACCTAACAACAATTAGTTGTATTTTTTTCTTTGCTCTTGCCTGTAAGAATCTCAGGGTCAAATCCATGGCCCACTTCCAGATACTGTATGTGACTTTATGTTGCTTATTTTGTCGAGAAATCACACTCCTGGAATTCACCTTGCTTTGCTACTTTTATTCTACCTTTGTCCTAATTTCTTATTATTTAAACTGTGTTAAATATGTTAGTTTGTTATAAAGTAGGTCATAAAAAAAGGATGAGGGTTGGGTGAGAAGGCTCACACCTATAACCCTACAACTTTGGGAGGCCAAAGTAGGAGGATCACTTGAGCCCAGGAGTTCGAGACCAGCCTGGGCAATGTAAGACCTTGTCTCTACAAACATTAAGCCTGGGTAACATAGTAAAACTTTGTCTCTATAAAAATTAAAAAATTAGCTGGGTGTGGTACGATGCACCTAGAGTTCCAAGTTACTTGGGAGGCTGAGATGGGAGGATTACTTGGGCCTGGGAGGTTGAGGCTACAGTGAGCCATGATTATGCCACTGTACTCCAGCCTAAGCGACAGAACGAGACATTATCTTACAAAAAAAAAGAGGTTCAATGAAATGCAACTTCAAAAATCATAAAGTCCCTACAAAACCCAAATCTGCCCATAGGACTATCTGTTTTGCTATCAAAAGCCTGCCTTACAAGTCTCCTGAGACAGACGGCTGGATTCATCACAGAAGCAGGACTTCAGTAATGTAATGCTGGGGCTATTTTGGGCACTGTGGACCTTGTGGTTTCGGCAAGGAAAAAGCCTGGGGTGGCCCTCCCAGCCTGGGCAGTGTGGGAGCTGCACATCAGGGTGCCATGCTGCAGATAGTGAAGGAGGCACAGCCAGCAGAGCCTGTGCTACTTGCCAGGCGAACCATGCTAAGTCAGCTTCATAGGCACAGAAACCACTGCTGTGAGGAGAAATGGCCAGTGGGCCTGCATTTTGCGAGCACAGGGTGGTGCATGGAGAGGGTGAGGAGGCCTGGCTCTCAGCCACACAGGCTGCAGGCAAATCTTGACCCACCATGTACTAGCTATGAGAAAGTGTAAATCATGTTACCTTTCTGCATCTCAAACTTGAGATAACAGTGATAATAGCATTTTCTCTCCTTGTGACTGTGGTTAAGAATGAGGTACGTGAACACATGCAAAGTGCTCAACACAGTGCCTAGCACTTTGTGAGGGCGCTTACAAGTGACGGCCTTATAAAATATTATGCATGTAGTTTTTGATCTAAAGATTCTTAATAATGAAGAATTGTCATTTTCTTTTTTCTTACAAGTCATAAACCTGTATTAAGAATTTATGGGCCAGGCATGGTGACTCATGCATGTAGTCCCTAGCACTCTGGGAGGCCAAGGCAGGTGGATCACTTAACTCAGGAGTTTGAGATCAGCCTTAGCAACATAGTGAAACCCGTCTCCACAAAAAATACAAAAATTAGCTGGGCATGGTGGTGCACCCCTGTAGTCCCAGCTACTCAGGAGACTGAGGTGGGAAGACAGCTTGAGCCTGTGAGGTGGAGGCTGCAGTGAGCTATGATTACATCGCTGCATTCCAGCCTGGGCAACAGAATAAGACCCTGTCTCAAAAACAAAGAAAAAAGAGTTTATGAAGGGATGAAATGGAATTCGAGAGGGGGAAAGACAGACTCTTCGTAATGAATGAAGTGTAGTCTTTTATGAAGTAGATGTATAAGGTTACAATCTCTGGCCATCGTTCTCACAAATGTCTCGACATCAACTGCCTTGCTTATTTCTTCCTGCCTATTCCACTCATCTTCCAAGGCCAAATGAAAGATCTACTTCCTTCTTAAACCTCCTTCTACCTCTTTCTTAAAGGTCAGTGCACGATTGGGTGGGGCTAATCATCAGCATAGAAAATAGCAGAGCCAAGACTTGTCAGTTATGGCTACTCTGCAAAGGAGCAGAATGTCAGAGGTGCCCCTGAAACCAGAAACACAAATGTGGGGGAACCAACCAAGGGTACAGGCTTCAGACTTGACAGCTGGGCCGATGGCGGTGGCTCATGACTGTAATCCCAGCACTCTGAGAAGGCTGAGATGGGTGGATCACTTGAGGTCAGGAGTTTGAGACCAGCCTGGCCAACAATGGTGAAACCCCACCTCTACTAAAAATAAAAAAATTAGTTGGGCATGGTGGTGGGTGTCTGTAACCTCAGCTACTAGGGAGGACTGAGGCAGGAGAATTTCCTGAACCCATGAGGTGGAGGTTGCAGTGAGCTGAGACTGTACCACTGCACTCCAGCCTGGGCAACAGAGCGAGACTGTCTCAAACCAACCAACAAAAAACGCCAAAAACAAAAAACAATGAACTTGACAGGTGGAAACTTCCTCCTGGCTGAGGAAAGAGGCTGCTGTGCTTCAGGCAGGTCATGGGAGTGATGCCAGTGCTGCCATACGAATGCCTAGACTAGTGGGTACAACAGAGTGGTGGTGTGAACCAGTGGCCTAAAACAGATTGGGACAGGAGGCCTCGAGTCTTGCCTACTTTATAAGTTTGATTCCTTATTTAATGGTAGACAAGCAATCAGGGTGAACCCATTTATCTATAAGAATGGAGAGCTGCTGACAATAACCATAACCCCCAAATCTCCCTTGTGAATTTGGAGAAGATCGTAGGAACAGTAGGGAGAGGAGTACATCTGGCAGTTTACGTGACAGCTCACATCTTCTTAAGACTAGAAAAAACAATGGCCAAGACAGGTGCTTGAGACTTTTGGGGTTGTTGGGAATGGGGTAAATATATTTTGCATGTGAGTTGGATGTGACTCTTTGGGGGTCGGAGAGCAAGCTGTGGTAGGCTGAAAAACGGCCACCCAAAGATATCAAGTGTTGATCCCTGGAATTTGTAAATGTGACCTGACTAGGAAAAAGGGTCTTTGTAAATATAATTAAGGATCTTGAGACAAGGATATTATCATAGGGAATTCAGGTGGGTTCTAAATACAATCACATGTACCCTTACAAGAGAGAGGCAAAGACAGTTTTGAGAACGCAGAGAGGCGGCGGCAGTGGGGAGATGACATGAAGGCAGAGGCTGCATCACTCCAGCTACACCACTCCAAGGAATGCCTGGAGTCACCAGAGGCTGAGAGAGGCAAGAAACAGATTCTTCCTACAGACCCTCTGGAGGGAGCAAAGCCCTGCTGGATTTTTGACTTCTTGCTTCTAATACTGAGAGAATAAATTTGTTATTTTAAGACATCCAGTTTGTGGTATGCGTTATAGGAGCCTCAAGAAACTAATGCAGGTTTCTCCCATCTCTAGCTATACAGCAAAATGCTAGACTGAGAATAATGGCTAAGAGTAGCTACCATTTATTGGGTGCTTCCTATATTTTGGTTGTTTTTTTATATGTTCTTCTCATTAAATCTTCATGATAACTCCATATGCAAAACAGACACTATTATTAGACCCGTATTATACTTGGAGAAACTCTGGGACTGAACAAATATATTTGCTGAAAATCACAAGGCTATTGAGTGGTAGAGATGGAATGAGAATCCAGACAGCATGACACCAGAGTCCACATCAGAGCACTATGCTCTGCGGAGAGAGGCAGTGCATGCCCTCAGGAGTTCAGGAACTGGGAAAGACAGGCAAACAGCCACTGTGATACCTGCTACACCAGGGAGGACAAAGGGTGGGAGTGAGGAGTGATGGATGGCTTGCGGAAGGCCTTTTAAGCAGATCCCAGGAGAGTAGATCTTGAAAGACGGCTAAACATTAACATAAAGAAGTAGAGGGAAGAAGATTCTAGGCTGAGGGCATACTGTAAGTAAAGGCTCAGATCTCAGAGAAAAAAACAGAATTTTTGGGAACGTGGTGTACCCCAACATGGCAGACATGTTCAGCTTTAGGGGTGGAGAGGTAAGGCCTAGTGAGAGCTAAGGGGCTGTTCTTTCACTACCTGCTCGTGCCTGGTATCGACACCTCAGTTCTGATCTCTCACAGTTAAAGGCCCTGATCCTCATGGGCTGAGCAGAGATGGGAGGTTTAGAGCAACATTAAGAGCACTAGAAATATGCATCCACAGAGGGAAGCTGCAGGCATCAGAGAGGAAGGTTGCTTAGGAGGCTGATCCCCTAAGTGTCTCACTGATAACAGGTCTGGGCCATGTCTTTGGCTTCTAGAATACAATGTCAGCAGGAGGTGGGGAGGGATAAAACCAAGCAGTGATAATACAACACCGACCACAAGCACCATGATCAGAGCAACTATAACCTTTCTAAGGGGAAGTCCAGCTGTGTATGCACATGCCAACACATGCCCGTCACTGACTTGTGTCTGTAGGTAGTATATCTCACATATACGCATGTATACCAACACGTTTCTAAAATCAAAATTTTTTAAAAAATTTAATTTTTTTTTTAAATTTAAAATTTTGATTTCAAAAATAAAAACTCTGTGGCCGAGGACAGATGATGATTTTTGTCCTTCAAGGCTGGTTGTACGTGAGAGGCTCTTAGCTGGTAAGAAACTGGCCTACAGAAGTGTCCACATATGGAAAAGGTTCTAATGCTCACAGCTCACTGTCAGGCACTCTTATAAATTTTGTTTAATAAAAAATGTTCCCTGCCCCATTAACAATGGGGGGAAAATGGCCAGCTGCTAGTCCTGCTCTTGAGTGATGTGAAAATCTAAAAAAGTGATGATTTTCAAGCCAGAAAACAGAAATTTGGTAAATTTATTTGAGGAATGTTCGAGTCTACATAACGTGAATAAAGTACTTTAAACCTTAAAAGAAATAAAACCAACTGAACAAGAGGATTAAAATTTAGAGAAATTTGGAAAGAAGGTTAATTTGTGATACGAAAGTCTGCATGTGAAACTTGTGACTTTCATGGGATGTTATTTGGGGGAATGGCCTTTTTGACAAAATCTAGGGATCCTGAAGGCCTTACACAGCAGCCTCTGAAAATGTCAAGGACATCCTTAGTCTATATGTACATATGTGCCAGCACACCTCAACTGTTCTTGCCTGGCTTGCGGGAACTAATTCATTAAAACCAAACTCCAGTGTCTCCTCCTCTCTAAACCTTCCTGGCTTTCCTCTAAAGTCTGACCCTCAGTTTTCCAGCATTTCCAAAGTGTTTAGACAACATGTCTATCCTGATAGTAAAAAACATGTGATCTAATGATTTAGCCACATGTTTCCTGCATTAGCCCATGAGCTCCATGAGCATACAGACTGAGAAGGCCCAAGCAAGGGGCATAGTAAGTGCCTCAAGTAAGCAAAGCAAACACAGAGAATGATCAGCTAAACACATACACATGCTTGCACACACCTAACCTCAGGTGTCTGAGCCAGATGGTGAACAGGTGACAATCTGCAAGGGGACAATATAACTTTACCCCGAAACTTGAAACACAAAAAATAAGAAGCAAGCCACAATGAAACTCCATGGCAGGAAGAGGCGAGACACGCAAACTAACACATTTATTCAGCAAAGCTTCTCTGAGTGTCCGTCATGGGCCAAGACCCTGTTTGGTGATGGGGTAACCCCTAAGTTGCTAGCAGGCTAGTAGTAAAGATGGAAATTATGTCCCTTGTAGATGGGGTTTTGTCATGTGCAGTCAATGTCTCTGAATTGATTAACAAGCTGACTCTGGGCAAATCTATTCATTCTCAAGTGACTACTGAATATTCACTGTGTGCCAGGCATTGTTCCATTAAACACAGGCAAGGACAAGATGGACGAGGTTTTGGCTGTTATGGAGCTTACGTTTTAATGGGGCAGCTTACATTCTGTGGTAAGGTGTTCAGGAGAAAACAGGTAGGGAGGAAGCTGCGTTGGAGAGGAGGGTCAGGGAGACAGACATGTGAGGTAAGAGCTCAAGGATGAAAGGGAGGCAGCCTTTCAAAAAGCATGACAGAGTTCCAGGGAGTGGGAGGGCCCTCAGGAGGCAGAGGATGGTGTATCCAAGAAGTGAAAGGCCAGCCCTGAAGACACTGGCAGGAGAGGGTCTGGGAGATAAGAGCCCAATCATGCAAGGCCCATGGGCCTTGGTATAGGGAGTCTGCATTTATCTGAAGCTCAACAGGAAATCTTGAAACAGTATTAAGGGGAAGAGTGTCCATGATCTGATTTTTATTTTATTTATTCTTGAGACCAAGTTTTGCTCCTGTTGCCCAGGCTGGAGTGCAATGACATGATCTTGGCTCATGGCAAACTCCACTTCTTGGGTTCAAGCAATTCTCCTGCCTCAGCCTCCAGAGTAGCTGGGATTACTGGCATGCACCACCACACCCAGCTAATTTTTTGTATCTTTAATAGAGACGGGGTTTCTTCATGTTAGTCAGACTGGTCTCAAACTCCCAACCTCAGATGATCCACCCGCCTCGGCCTCCCAAAGTGCTGGGATTATAGGCACCAGCCACCGTGCCTGGCTGTGATTTATATTTTACAAGAAAACCATTCTGGCTGTTGTGAGGACAATGGATTACTTTGCTTTTCTGAGCCTCTTGTTTCCTTATATATAAACAAACCTACTAATACCTACCTCACAGAGTTGCTATTAGGATTTAATGAGATTTAGGAAGTGCTCAGCACCTTACAGTTTTTACGGCCAAAATATTTTTCAAAATGTTTCTTGGCCTTAATAGACAGCTAGAATCAAGTCATATATACCTGAGTTCTCACCCAGCATGTGTGGGCATTTTGGCACACTTTCTGAATGTGCTAATGGGCCACTGCCCAGTGGAGCCCCACACGCTACCTGGCCCCAGCAGCTTTGGCCCTGACTTTAGGATAACTTACCCCAAGGAATTGCGCCTTTGTTTGGGGGCCCATGAGGTAGTGGGCTGGGAGGATCGGATAGGGTTCTCTTGTGTCCGGGTGGTGGGGGAGGAGGCCTCTTCTTGGATAGGGTGGAGCTGCCACTAGAGGTCTGGGTGCTTAGAGGGAGTGTTGAAGGTGGGCCAGTTGGACCTAGAAAGGAAATTGAATGGGGGCAGGAAGGTTAATCCCAGTCTCACAGATACAAAATACCTAGTATGCAATCACTTCCACACATCAAAATGTGGTATGATACACAGAGACAAAAGCAAAAGGCTGGATATGGCTAAGTCCATCAATCTAGTAACAAACAGGGCTTTAAAAATTTGTTGGTTAAAATGGCCAGGGGCAGTGGCTCACGTCTGTAATCTCAGCACTGTGGAAACCTGAGGTGAGAGGATTGCTTGAGGCCAAGAGCTTGAGACCAGCCTGGGTAACATAGCAAGACCCTGTCTCTACCAAAAATTAAAAAAAATTAGCTGGGTGTGGTGGCATGCGCTTGTAGTCTCAGCTACTTGGGAGGCTGAGGTAGGAGGATCACTTGAGGTCAGGAGTTCGAGGATACACTGAGCTATGATCGTGCCACTGCATTCCAGCCTAGGCAACATAGAGAAAAACAAATTTACAACAAAGGTAAGTAGAGTGTGCTTTAAGGAACAAAATGCCAGTCAATACAGAATGCTACTGGGTTTAGATTACTTAGGTACAATGGGAAAAATAAAACACACACACATCTTAAAACAGTAACTCCTTAGAATCATCACAAAATCTACTAAGGGAGAAATCACACCACTACCAGCAAAATTAACAGAGAAAGAACAGGGTACATGCTAAGCCTTCACTGGGCCACAAGGTAAAAATGAAACGATTCATATAATAGAATTTTTCTCTCTACAACTTTTTCTTTTAGTCAGCAAACTGCCTGAAGTTTTCCCTTTTTTTTTTCTTTTTGAGATGGAGTCTACCTCTGTCTCCTGGCTGGAGCACAGTGGCGCGATCTTGGCTCACTGCAATCTCCACCTACTGGGTTCTAGCAATTCTCCTGCTTCAGCCTACCAAGTAGCTGGGACTACAGGTGAGTGCCACCACACCCAGCTAATTTTTGTATTTTTAGTAGAGATGGGGTTTCACCATGTTGGCTAGAATGGTCTCCATCTCCTGACCTCTTGATCTGCCCACCTTGGTCTCCCAAAGTGCTGGGATTACAGGCATGAGCCACCACACCCAGCATGAAGTTTTTCTTAAAACAAAACAAAATGGCTTTTCTAAATAATGAATAAAGAACCAGATGTAAAGCATTACCTGGAAAAAAAAAAAAAAGAAATCCCAAAATCCTTTTCTTCCAGGTCTGAATTGCTCTAGAAATCAAACCATCTATTTATATTGGAAGCCTGAACAACAGTTATATAAATTAGACAATGATTTTTATAGACTTAAAAAAAAGACTCAACTTTCTCCAGAACTAAAGACAAGACAGTAGGAATGATGGTAATGTTCTACATACACACAAAAATGGAGTTTGTTTTTAAAAGCTGTTAAGAGAGTACTGTATATTTGTTTTTAGTTCATTCAAAGTGACACTGAAGTGGCTGATGTGTGCCAGGTATTCCATGCTGGGTACTTTCACCAGCATGGAATTAAGGTGTATGGCTTAACTGTGCTCGTGGCAAACTGCTTCTGCAAATGTTAAGAAAAAAACGGTAGGGCCATTCTGAATAATTTCAAAATGTTAAGAAAAAAAAAGCACAGTGGCTCATATCTGTAACCCCAGCACTCTGGGAGGCCAAGGTAGGCAGATCACTCGGGGTCAGGAATTCAAGACCAGCCTGGTCAACATGGTGAAACCCCTTCTCTACTAAAAATACAAAAATTAGCTAGGCATGGTGGTGCACGCCTGTAGTCTCAGCTACTCGGGAGGCTGAGGCAGGAGAACTGCTTGAACCCGGGAAGTGAAGGTTGCAGTGAGCCAAGATCCCGCCATTGCATTCCTGCCTGGGCATCGCAGTGAGACTCCATCTCAAAAAAAAACAAAACAAAAAACAAAACAAACAACGGCTAAGAACACTGCCATACTGAATGTTTAACACAGATTAGTAGATACCTAGTGATCCAGAAAGGCTCCAAAAGAGCTTTTTACATTGTTTGTACTAAAAGAAAAAAAAAAGTTTAGTTACTGCCGGCCTCCTTCCGCGGTAAAGTAAGTTTTCATATTTCCCACTGTCAATTACTAGTCCCTACCAATACTGACTTAAACCATTATTTAAGATAGGCTAGTCCTGAAAGTAAATACTGTTAATCTCAGCAAAATTATCATCTGCTTTAGGTTTAAATGGCCAGGCTATATAATTTATTTCTTTGTCCCACTAATGTGATACATAATGGAAGCCTGATGCTTAACCCAAATCAACACTTAATTAGGGTATCAGTCACTGTACTTTCAGAAACTATTTTTATAATAATAGAGATTATTATGGCCCTGCATCTTTATCACGCTTTGCAGTTTTCAAAATGTGTTTGTATATGCTATTCCTCAACTTTTTTTCCTAGATTTATCATTAAAAAAAATTTTTTTTGAGACAAGGTCTTGCTTTGTTGCCTTGCCTAGAGTCTAGTGGCATGATCAGAGCTCACTGCAGCCTTGATCTCCTGGGCTTAAGCAATCCTCCCACCTCAGCCTCTTGAGTAGCTGGGACTATAGGCGTAGTAGTAGGTGTAGACATCTGGCTTTTTTTTTTTTTTCTTTTGAGGTGGAATCTCACTCTGTCACTCAGGCCGGAGTGCAGTCGTGCAATCTTGGCTCACCCTTCCAGTGATTCTCCTGCCTCAGCCTCCCAAATAGCTGGGATTACAGGTGCCTGCCACCACATCTGGCTAATTTTTGTATTTTTAGAAGAGACAGGGTTTCACCATCTTGGCCAGACTGGTCTTGAACTCCTGACCTCATGATCCACCTGCCTTGGCCTCCCAATGTGCTGGGATTACCGGTATGAGCCACCACACCTGACTGACATCTGGCTAATTTTAAAAACTTTTTTTATTTTTAAATTTTTTGTAGAGACAGAGTCTTAGTCTGTTGTCCAGGCTTGCCTTGAATTCCTTAGCTCTAGCAGCCCTCTCAAAGTGCTGGAATTACAGGCATGAGCCACCATGCCTGGTCCAAAAAATTTTTTTAAATGTTTATGGATACTAATAGTTGTACCTCTTGATTTTTACACCAATCCTGTGAAGTATGTGGGTCATGCACTATTGTCCCCATTTTGCAGCCAAAAACTCAGAGGCTTGGCATGATTAAAGTCACAAGCCATGAGGGGCAGAGCTGGGATAAGGCAGGTTTCCAGGACTGGTGAGGCACTCACCCCATCAAATGGGGCTGCGGGTTCCTGAAAGCCAGGGCAGCATTTTCCGTGCTTAGCACATGAAGAAAACAACAAATGTTCAGTATCAGGAAGTGTAACTTTCCTTTTGGAAATAAATGGATAATAGATAACAGACAATGGTGAGGTTCTCTAGCAATTTTATCTTTATCGCCATCTAGGGACTTTCTGATGCAGAGACAGTTCCCTGCCTGGAAACAAAAATTGTCAGAGAAAATGCTAATGGAGCCATCTCTCTGAGCAACTCTGTACCACATTTATATGAAATTCTAGGAGAGATCAGACCAAAGACACATCCTGTAACCATAAATCACGCAAAATCCAACCCCCTGAATAATTTCAAAAATTAAAGAACTAGTGTGTCCCATGCTGTTATATACTTCTGACTTCCTTCATATTGCTGATTATAATCTCTAATTACTTAATTCTTTGTTTACTTGTTACCTGACTCTCCCACCAGACAGGGAGAGTCCTAGTCTATTAAAGCCATGCTTTTCTTTGGTTTGGTGTAGAGTAAATACTTATTGAATAAATGGATAACTAAACCACTTCTATCTTTTTAGGTCAGTGACTTTTTTTTTTGCGGGGGGAGATGGAGTTTCACTCTGTCACCCAGGCTGGAGTGCAGTGGCGGTGATCCTGGCTCACCGCAACCTCCCCCTCCCGGGTTCAAGTGATTCTCCAGCCTCAGCCTCCCAAGTAGCTGGGACTACAGGTGTGCGCCACCACATCTGGCTAATTTTTGTATTTTTAGTAGCGACAGAGTTTTACCATGTTGGCCAGGCTGGTCTCGAATTCCTAAGCTCAGGTAGATCACCTGACTTGGTCTCCCAAAGTGCTGGGATTACAGGCAGGAACCACCATGCCTGGCAGGTTGGAGTGCAGTGGTGCAATCTCAGTTCACTGCAACCTTTGCCTCCCAGGTTCAAGCGTTTCTCCTGCCTCAGCCTCCTGAGTAGCTGGGACTACAGGTGCATACCACCACACCTGGCTAATTTTTCTATTTTTAGTAGAGATGGGGGTCTCACCATATTGGCCAGGCTGGTGCTGAACTTCTAACCTCAAGTGATCCACCCATCTCGGCCTCTTAAATTGCTGGGATTACAGGCATGAGCCGCAGTGCCCAGCCAGGCCAGTGATTCTTAAGGAGGCCAATACGTTTCACTTAGGGTGACTGATTACAAAAGCGTGGGGAGAATTAGCAGGAAGGAACAGTATTAAGTATGAAAGGGATGTTCAATTTTATAATCTTGTATTTGGAAAACAAACACACAGACAGACTTACCTATTGTTTTGTAACAGAAGCTGCAGAAAGAAAGATGCTATAAAATCTTGGCTGGTAAGGCGTGAGTTAAAATAAGGTTGAAAAACACTACATACAAAACTCCAGAAATACAGATTTAAAAAATGTTTAGATTTAAAGAGCACAGAAGACTTCCAAAATTAGTAACCAGTCCCATAGCATTAAAAGAGATCTTTTATGCAAAGTAAATCTGAGTACTGGTTCAGTCAGGAAAAATGCAATTCTGGTAAGATAAAGAAAGCAGAAACAAAACACAGCACAAAAAAGGGTGGGGATAAGATTAGTGAGTGATGGCAGAGATGCAGGGGTGACTAAGAGGGAATTTTCTCTCCTGAACTCTGCCAGGGGCCTGTGGAAGTAAGAAGAAAGTGCCCCAAACCTCATTTGCCACTAATATTGGCTACCATGTGAAATAATTGTCTACATCTTCTTAAAAACATGGGTCTAGTCTTCCAAAGCTTCTATGAATAAATTTGAGGTTTAATAATTAGAAGGTCTTCCAGGAGGAGACAGAGTACACCTCATTCTTCCTGAGGGTTTACATGTTAGTTTAGCATCAGCTGTCACATTCAAAGAAGCTGAATCACCTAGGAATGTGTTTTCCACAAGAAAGCATTCCCTGCCCTTAAACAGAGGTGGACATTAGGGTAAGAGGGCCAACATTTATTTAAAAATGATCCATGATTAGGAAAAATCCTTGAGGCCAGGCACGGTGGCTTATGTCTGTAATCCCAGCACTTCTGGAGCCGAGGCGGATCACTTGAGGCCAGGAGCTAAAGACCAGCCTGGCTAATATAGCGGAAACCCCATCACTACTAAAAAATACAAAATTAGCTGGGCATGGTGGCACACACCTGTAATCCCAGCTACTTGGGAGGCTGAGGCAAGAGAATTGCTTGAACCTAGGAGATGGAGGTTGCAGTGAGCCAAGATCATGCCACTGCACTCTAGCCTGGGCTACACATTGAGACTTCATATAAAAAAAAAAAAAAAAAAAAAAAGTCATTGAAAACTGTTTTGTGGACACCCATGGGTGCCTGTTTTCACCACCCTTCATTCTCGAGGCACTTCTGGGTCCTCTCTTGGATGTCAAGTGCTATACTCTGGACATAGGCCTGTCCTCAAGGCACTCTGCTCTGTAGCTTCTCTCCTCACCTGCCCTATTCTCTAGGGGTTCTAAATGTGTCTTCTGATCTGTTCTGTACGGTCCTCCCTTGGTAATGGTCCTCCCTGAACAGATGGCATCCCCAGCCCTGACCCCAACTATGCCTGGGTCACTTCCCATATCTCCAAAAGCCTCCTGGTCATTCCATTTGTACATTCTGCTGTGCCTTCAACTCAGGTGGTCCCTACTGAACCTATCTGATGTGCAGCCTTGGGGATGCCTCTGACTGAGGTCTACCTCAGAAGTGTGCCCGGCATGTGTCCAGGGCTCAGGAAGTGCACCCAGGCAGTGCACTGCAGAAGTGACTATGCTTACCTTGACAGGCCCACAGGCAGTTTTCAGGCCAAAGGGCTTGCCCCATATTCCTGGGCCCAACAATTTAGTCTCTTAAAAGGTGGCAGCTATCTCCTGAGACTCTCCCAGGAATATCTCTTCTCACTGAAGCCCCCTTATGGGAAATCAATATATTCTTAAATGATGAAGGTGGTTTGAGAATATCTCTCCAAATGGCACTCAACAACAAGATCTCTCCACTTAGCCCATAAAAAATGTCCTGGAAAATCATTCACCTATGCCTAAATACATATAAATACATCTTAAAAAATAAAAATTCATTCCTAAAATCATAATCAGCATGCTTTTCAAATCTCTTCCTCCTCTTCTTGCATTTTCTGGAGCTACCATTTACTGAGTATTATGTGCCTGAGCTAAAACACCATATTTAAAATTTATCTTGTAAAATATTATTATCATTATTATCCATTTGAAAAATAAAAGGACCCAAGGCTCAGAGGGTTTAGGAACTTGGTGAGTTACAGCAGATGAGCAGCTGCGTCCAGGCAGAACCCTGCTCTGTCTGACTCAAGGCTGGGCTCTCAGCCTTGACAATAGCCTGCTTCCCTTCCTCTAAATGGCATCACATCCTTTCTGGCTAGAAATTTCAGGGACATAACTGAGTTATCTCTTCACTTCCACATTCTCATCTTTAAAAAAATTCTTAGTTGACACAATTGTACGTATTTATGGGATATGTAAGCGATATTTCAATTCAAGTGTACAATGTGTAATGACCAAATGAGGGTAGCTAGTATCTATCATCTCATTTATCATTTCTTTGTGCTGTGAACATTCAAAATCCTCGCCTGTAGCTTTTTGAAAATATACACTAAATTACTGTTAATCATAGTCACCCTACAGTGTTACAGAACACTAGAACTTATCCCTCCCATCTAGTTGTAATTTTATATCCATTAATCAGCTTCATCCTCCACTCAACCCCTTACCAGACTCTAACAACCTTTCTTATACTCTACTTATGTAAGCTCAATTTTTTTTTCTTTTGAGACAGAGTTTCACTCTGTTGCCCTAGCCGGAATGCTGCAGTATGATCAGAGTTAACTGCGGCCTCAAATTCTGGGGCTGAAGTGATCCTCTTACCTCAGTCTGCCGAGTAGCTAGGACTATACATGCATGCCACCAGGCCCAGATAATTTTTTAAGAAAAATTTTTTTGTAAAGATGGGGTCTCACTGTATTTTCTAGGCTTGAGCTTAATTTTTGTTTTAACTCACACATGAGTGAGAACACATAGTATTTATCTTTGTGTCTGGCTTATTTCACTTAAAATAATGTCCTTCAGGCTCACACATATTGCGTGGCACACAACAGGATTTCTTTCTTTCTTTTTTTTTTTTTTGAGACAGAGTCCTGCTCTGTCGTCCAGGCTGGAGTGCAGTGGCACAATCTCAGCTCACTACAACCTCCGCCTCCCGGGTTCAAGCGATTCTCCTGCTTCAGCCTCCCAAGTAGCTGGGATTACACGCCCATGCTATCACACCTGGCTAATTTTTGTAGTTTTAGCAGAGATGGGGTTTTACCATGTTGGTCAGGCTGGTCTTGAACTGCTGATCTCAGATGATCCACCCGCCTCAGCCTCCCAAAGTGCTGGGATTACAGGCATGAGCCACTGCACCCAGCCTACAGGATTTCCTTCACTTCTACGGCTGCATAATATTCCATTATGTGTATATATACAGTACATTTTCTTCATCTATTCGTCTGTTGACGGACATTTAGATTGATTCCATATCTTTACCACTGTGAATAACACTGCAGTAAATATGGGGTACAGGTATCCCTTTAATATACTGATTTCCTTTCCACTGGATAAATACCCAGTAGTAGAATTGCTCAGTGGTATGAGAGTGCTATTCTCAGTTTTGTGAGAAACCTCCATACTGTTTTTCCATAGTAACTGTACTAATTTACATTCTGCCCAACAGTATATAAGAGGTCCCCTTTCTCTGCATCCTCAACAGCATTTATTATTTCTTGTCTTTTTGATGATAGCCGTTTTAACTGGAGAGAGAAATAATATCTCATCATGGTTTTGATTTACATTTCTCTCATGATTAGTGATGTTGAACATTTTTTCATATACTTATTAGCCATTTGTATGTCTTCTGTTTTTTTCGAGATGGAGTTTCATTCTCGTAGCCCACGTGATCTAGCCTCACTGCAACCTCTACCTCCCGGGTTCAAGCAATTCTACTGTCTCAGCCTCCCGAGTAGCTGGGATTACAGGTGTATGTTACCATGCCCAGTTAAGTTTTGCATTTTTAGTAGAGACAGAGTTTCACCAGGTTGGCCAGGCTAGTCTTGAACTCCTGACCTCAGGTGATCCACCCACCTTGGCCTCCCAACGTGGTGAGATTACAGGTGTGAGCCACTGTGCCCGGCCTGTATGTCTTCTTTTGAGAAATGTCTATTCAGATCCTTTGCCCATTTTAAAATCAGATTATCATTATTATTATTATTATTATTTTGCTGCTGAGTTGAGTTCCTTGTATATTCTGGATATACAAGTCCCTTGTAAGATGAATAGTTTGCAACTAGTTTCTACATTCAACAGGTTGTCTCTTCACTCTGATTGTTTCTTTTGCTGTGCAGAAGCTTTTTAGTTTGATATGGCCTGCTTTGTCTAACTTTCTGTTGCCTGTGCTTTTGATGTGTTACTATATAATCTTTGCCCAGAGTAATGTCGTGAAGTGTTTCCCTCATGTTCTCTTCTAGCAGTATTATAGTAAGTTTTTAACTCATCTTGAGTTTACAGATATCCAGTTTTCCCAGCACACTAAAGGTTCCTTTCCCTAATGTATGTTATTTGCACCTTTATAAAAATTAGTTGGCTGTAACGTAGATTTACTTCTGGGTTCTATGTTCTGTCCCACTGGTATATGTGTTTGTTTTTACACTAGTACAAAGCTGTTCTGGTTACTATAGCTTTGTAGTATATTTTAAAGTTAAATAGTATAATGACTCCAGTTTTTTTTCTTTTTGCTTAGTATTGCTTTGGTTATTTGAAGTCTTTTGTATTTCCATATGAATTTTAGGATTGCTTTTTTCTATTTCTATCAGAAATGTCATTAGTATTTTGAAAGAGAGTGTATCAACTCTGTAGATTGCTCAGGGTGATATGATCATTTAAACTATATTAATTCCTCCAATTCATGAGCACGGGATGTCTTTCCATTTTTAATTGTCCTCTTCAATTTATTTTATCAGTGTTTTACAGGTTTTCATTACAGAGCTTTTTCACCTCCTTGGTTGGATTTATTCCTAGTTTTTTTATGTTAGCTATCCCAAAAGGGGGTAGCTAACATAAAAAGGATTGCTTTCTTAATTTTTCTTTTTTTTTTTTTCTTTTGAGACAGGGTGTTGCTTGTGTTGCTTTTTCGTCCAGTCTGGAGTGTACTAGTACGATCCCAGCTCACTGCAGCTTCCTATGCTCAAGAGATTTTCTCACCTCAGCCTCTCTACTAGCTGGGGACTACAGGTTAATTTTATTTTATTTTTGAGACAGAGCTTCGCTCTTGTTGCCCAGGCTGGAGTGCAATGGCGTGATCTCAGCTCATCCGCAAACTCCGCCTCCCGGATTCAAGCCATTCTCCTGCCTCAGCCTCCCGAGTAGCTGGGATTACAGGCACCTGCCACCATGCTTGGCTAATTTTTGTATTTGTAGTACAGACAGGGTTTCATCATGTTGGTCAGGCTGGTGTCGAATTCCTGACCTCATGATCTGCCCGCCTTGGCCTCCCAAAGTGCTGGGATTACAGGAGTGAGCCACCGTACCTGGCCAATTTTTTTCTTTTTATTTTTGTGGAGATAGGGTTTCACCATGTTGCCTAGGCTGGTCTCAAACTCCTAAGCTCAAGCAATACACTCACCTCGTCCTCCTAAAGTGCTCGGATTACAGGCGTTGAGCCACCATACCCAGCTTTTTCTTGATTTCTTTTTAAGCTAGTTTGTTACCGGTGTATAGAAACACTACTGATTTTTGCAAGCTGATTTTGTATTCTGTTACTTTACTGAATTTATTCATCAGTTTTAAGTGTGTTTTTGGTGGCATCTTTAGGTTTTTCTGTATACAAGATCATGTCATCTGAAAAGAGAAACATTTTGACTTCTTCTTTTCCAGATTGGATGCCCTTTACTGCATTCTCTTGCCTGACTGCTCTGGCTAGGACTACTTCCAGTACTATCTGAACAGGAGTGGTGAAAGTAGGCACCCTTGTCTTCTTCCAGTTCTTAGAGAAAAAGCTTTCAGCTTTCCCCCATTCAGGATGATTTAGCTGTGAGTTTGTCACATATGACCTTTATTATTTTGAGGTAAGCTCCTTCTATACGTAATTTATTGAAAGTTTTTATTACGAAGGATGTTGAATTTTATCTAATGCATTTTCTGTATCTACTGTGATCATCAAATGGTTTTTGTCCCTCATTCTGTTGATATGGTGTGTCACGTTTATTGATTAGTGTATGCTGAACCATCCTTGCATTCCTGGGATAAATAACACTTCATCATGGTGTATTATCTTTTTGATGTGTTGTCGGATTCAGTTTTTTAGTATTTTGTTAGGATTTTTTGCATCTATGTTCAACAAGGATATTGGCCTGTAGTTTTCTTTTTTTGTTGTGTCCTTGTCTGGTTTTGGTTATCAGGGCAATGCTGGAGTTATGAAAAATTCCTTTATCTTTGATTTTTTGGAATAGTTTAAGAACTGGTGTTAGCTTTTCTTCACTATTTATTTATTGACTGAGACAGGGTCTCACTCTGTCACTAGGCTGGAGTGCAGTGGTGTGACCTTGGCTCACTGCAGCTTTGATCTCCTGGGCTCAAGTGATCCTCTTGCTTCAGCCTTCTGTGTAGTTAGCATCTCAGGCAGGCGCCACCATGCAGAACTAATTTTTTATTTATATATATATGTTTTTGTAGAGACAGGGTCTCACCATGTTGCCAAGACTGGTCTTCAACTCCTGGTCTCAAGTGATCCTCCTGACTCAGTCTCCAAAGTGTTGGGATTACAGGCATGAGCCACCACATCCAGCCTAGTTCTTCTTTAAAGATCTGGCAGAATTCAAGTAATAAAGCCATCTGGTCTTAGGGTTTTCTTTGTTGGGAGGCTTTTTGTTACTGATTCAATCTTGTTACTTGTTACTGATCTGTTCAGGTTCTCTTTCTTCCTGGTTCAATCTTTGTGGTTGTTTCTAAGAACTTGTCCATTTCCTCTAGGTTTCCTAATTTACTGGCCTATCATTATTTATAATAGTCTCCTACAATGATCTTTGTATTTTTGTGGTATTAGCTTCCTTTTACATTTCTAATCTTATTTATTTGGGTCTTACCCCTTTTATTGTCTAGCGCTAAAGGCTTGTCAATTTTGTTCACCTTTTCAAAAAAACACAACACTTGCTGCTTTTCTATGTTGTCTTTTCAGTTGCAACTTAATTTATTTCTGCTCTGATCTTTTTTCTTTCCTTTTACTAATTTTGTATTTGATTTGTCCTTGCTTTTCTAGTTCCTTGAGGTGTACCCTTAGGTTATTTGACATTTTAATTATTTTTTAATTATTTTTTATTTTTTTGAGATGGAGTTTTGCTTTTGTACCCAGGCTGGAGTACAGTGGCACAATCTCAGCTCACTGGAACCTCTGCTTCCCGTGTTCAAGTGCTGCTTCTGCCTCAGCCTCCCGAGTAGCTGGGATTACAGGCATGCACCACCACGCCCAGCTAATTTTTGTATTTTTAGTAGAGATGGGGTTTCACCATGTTGGCCAGGCTGGTCTTGAATTCCTGACCTCCCTCAGATGATCCACCCACCTGGCCTCCCAAAGTGCCGGGATTACAAGTGTAAGTCACCACACCTGATAACGTTTTTCTTTTTCTAATGTAGGTATTTATTACTACAAACTTCCTTAGTACTGCTTTTGCTGTATCCCACGGATTTTGGTTACATTTTCATCTTTTAAGGGTCAGTTCAAATGTGACCTCATCTAGAGTCCTTCTCTAATCCATCCCCTCTTCCCTGGAACACCTGCTTTGTCTCTGAGCTTCCACAGGGCTTAATGGCAGTAGATATTCTCTACCACGCATTACAGCTACAATTTTTCTTCCTTTCTAGACTGTGTGCTTCCACAGGGCATGACTGGATTGTCTCCACAGCTCTCAGTGCCAGGGCCTGGCACATCCTGGGTACTTAGTACACAATTATAAAAATAATTCATAGTGTAAGTCAGGAGGATGCTTTTTCAATATCCTTGTACATCTGGTTTTTAGTTACACACAGAAAAACCAAAGGTCTCTCAGACTGGGAGATCAAATAAAACTATAACTTTGAAGTTTCAAAGAAAAAAAAAACCTAGAAGATGGTTTAAAAATTATCTAGACAGTTTCTGAAAACATCTGTAGAAATATAATTTACACATTCTAAACTGCCACAGGGGAAGGATGGCAGAAGTTATATCTATCCAACTCGGGACAACACACATGAAGATTTTATCACTTTCTAATAGCTTTCTTTTTTAAATTTATTTTTAACTGATAAAATATGTATCTGTTATGTATAACATATTGTTTTGAAATATGTATATAGCTGGACCTTTGTATCTGAGAGTTCTGCATCTGCAGGTTCACCTAACCCTTGATTAAATATATTCAGAAAAAAAAACACCCTGCAGTAAAAAATAACAATCCAACAACAACAAAAACCAAATTAAACGTAATAGTATAGCAACCATTTACATTGCATTGACACTGTATTAGGTATAAAAATCTAGAGATGATTTAAAGTACACAGGAGAATGTGTGTAGGTTATATGCAAATACTACATCATTTTATATAAGGGACTTGAGTATTCCTGGAGTTTTGGTATGGGATGAGATAACTGTACATTGTGAAATGGTTCAACTGAGCTAATTAACATATGCATTACTTAATGTATATATCTTTTTTTTGTAGCAAGAACATTTAAAATCTCTTAGCAATTTTAAAGAATACAGTACATTATTAACTATAGTTACCATGTTGTACAACAGATCTCTTGAACTTATTCTTCCTAACTGATCTAACGGTTTTCATAGTAAAAAGCTTAAAAGAGTAGAAAGCTTATTTATATTTATACAAAGAAGGACTCAGTGTAGAAGGAAGGAACTGCTATCATCTCCACATTCAAATAGAGAAACAGGGGCACGGTGGAGTAGAGTATGCCGAGACACTACAGTAAGTCAGCCAGGATTACATGCAGCAGGAAAGGCTGGTGCCCAGGCATGACATGTGCCACACTGCTCTGTTAACTATTTCTGCACAGGAAATAGCATTAGCTATCCATCTGTCCTTCCATCTCCTTCTATGACACTAATAATTAAGAGAAAAGTACTGGGATTCAAGAGACTTAGGGATGATTTTTTAACAATTACTCATCCACCTTGAATGCCAGAAGCACAATAAGGATCTCCTCTGCTTCCCTTTCTACACCCTGGCAGTCAGGTGACTTAGCTAGAGAGCCTCAGTCAAGGTCACTATTCAGGGCAAAAATCATAGACGATACTTTCGGCCAGCACTAGGTGATTCATGTGCAATGCCTTAAGAAGGACTAGGGGAACAGATTTAAAAAGGCCAAAAACCCCAAAGCAAACCAAACCCAAACAATTAAAAAAACACCCTAAAACAAAACACAAATCAAGAGCAACAGCCCATGGGAAGCTTTAATATTAAGTCACTCAAATGACTGTCTTCTCATGAGATAAAAAACTGCAGGAAACTGTAGAGTCATCAATATATGAATAACACTACTAATAGGAAAATATTTCCCAAGTGAGTCTGAAGGCACTGTCACATACTGAGCAAGACTCCACCCTTTCTACTCCTCTTCCCATATACTGCCACAGATCTCCAAGGAAAGTTGGAGAAATGTCTAAAATGCATACACAGCTGTGTTTGGGCACAACTGCTGCAAACATTAGATTTTCAGCAAGTCAACTATCACACCCACAGACATCTGGTTTAGTTTTATCAGTGTCCCCTCCTTACACTGGCCACCTATTTCTGGGTCACGCTTTCACTGATTCTTTCTGCTGTTGTTTATGCATCTGACGAGCACTGACGAGCATCCTACTCTCTGTGCCAGGGATGCAAAGGCAGCTTATTCACAGCCCTGTCCTTGAGAAGGAGTTCTGTTCCTAACTGGAAGAGTGCACTGAAGACTTCCCTAACCCTCTCTCTCAAGCTGTGAAAGCACCTCTCCTTCCTGCTCCTCCAGGAATACTCTCTACTGGCCCCAGGGCACATTCTACTGTGTCCTCTTTCCCTGGAGCTCTGAGAGTGGGAGCTACCTCTCCCTTCTTCTTTACATTTCCAGTGCCCAGAATGTTTGTTAAACTGAACACATACAGGAGGATTGAACAAACTTGTATTTTATTGAATGCTCACTACGCGTCAGTCACTTCATAGACATTATTTCATGCTCTCTACACATTGACCCAGCAAAGAAGAAACCTAATCCTTATTTTTCAGTTGAAGACTCTGAAAATCAGCAAGATCAGCTCAATGTTAGGAAGAGACAAGTACAGGGCAGGATTGACCCTTATGAGAAGAAACCACGGTCTCTCAAAAAAAAAATTACGTATGTATGTATTTTTGAGACGGAGTTTTGCTCTGTTGCCCAGGCTGAAGTGCAGTGGTGTGATCTTGGCTCACTGTAACCTCTGCCTCCTCGTTTCAAGTGATTCTCCTGCCTCAGTCTCCCAAGTAGCTGGGATTACAGGCACATGCCAACAAACCTGGCTAATTTTGTGAATTATTAGTAGATGAGGTTTCATCATGTTGGCCAGGCTGGTCTAGAACTCCTGACCTCAGGTATCTGCCTACCTCAGGCTCCCACAGTGCTGAGATTACAGGTGTGAGCCACCGGGCCCGGCCACCATAGTCTCTTTTGTGTGGCACAGAAGAGAAGGCTTCTTAAAGAGAAGAAGGTGATGCCTGAACAGCTTCTGGGAAGTTCACAGCTTTCCAGGCAGCCATGGTCTGGCTTGATGCAGACTGATCTGCCTTAGTTTGTTACTCTCAAACTACTGTATATACTAATGAGAGTATTTAGTCTCTTCATCTACCCGTTGGCAAGGGTAGCATCTCATTCAATTTTCTCTGTGGCACCAACCCTTCATCAACAACTATCTATTATAAATCTCAGTATGCCAGACCATCACGCTACTTTTGTGCAGGTTATCTGCTAGTTTATTATTTCAAAGCCAGAGCCTTTCTAAGGTAGGAAGTCTACATTATAACAAATGTGTATGAAATGTAGAATTAATACTTACAGGTATTCACACGCTATCGAGAACGGCTATGTAATGCCTGATTCTAGAGGCCTGGCTTCAGGAATACATGAAAATGAACTGTAATTAGCATATCAGTTGTTTGCCTTTCTAAAAGCTTAACAGGTTAGTTCTTTTAAGCATGTTAAAGAAGTTTCTTGAGATTGGAATTATCATTCATTTATTTAACACATCCTTTCTTTGAGTTAAGATACCAAGTGCCAGGTCTCATTATCCAGAGCACCTGTTACAGGCTTGGCTGGGCATGGTGGCTCACACCTGTAATCCCAGCACTTTGGGAGGCCAAGGCGGGTGGATCACCTGAGGTCAGGAGTTCATGACCAGCCTGGTCAATGTGGTGAGACCCTGTCTTCTACTAAAAATACAAAAATTAGCTGGGGATGTGGTGGGCGCCTGTAATCCCAGCTACTTGGGAGGCTGAGGCGAGGTAATCTGCTTGAACCCAGGAGGCAGAGGTTGCAGTGAGCTGAGATCATGCCACTGCACTTCCAGCCTGGGCAACAGAGTGAGACTCCGTCTCAAAAAAAAAGGGAAAATTAACAGGCTTAGATGACTTCACTCTGGTCCCAATTTCCCAAAAAAACTCTTGTAAAAGCTGAGGAGCTGTAGTAGCATCAATACCAGCAGTGGTATTCCCTATGGAGCACTATATGCCAGGCACTGAGCTAAATGCTTCATATACTTCCAGTTAATCTAGACAACAATATCATGTTAAGTTAGTGACTCTATGTCAGGTACAAGTTTTTGTGATTGCTACACAAAAGGTATGAAATTTTGCAATGGAAGAAAGCACAGTTCTATAGCTTAAGATGCGTTCTCCCTGTATTATCTCACTGGATTCTAATGACAATTTCATTAGGCAGGCTTGACAGAGATGGGTGAATCATCTTTTTCAATGTGAAAAAGAAGAAACAAGAGAATCTAGTCTGACAAGTCTTAAGGCCCATTTTAATTTTTTATCCTATTTCAGTCACCATGTGACCTTAAGTAAGTTCCTTAATGTTTCCTGGGCTCAGTTTCCTTATCTGTAAATTAAGTACAGATTGTGTTAATTTTTTAGTATCTTTTTGTCTCTAAAAAAAGGCAGGAGGATTGCTCAAGCCCAGAAATTCAAGGGTGCAATAAACTATGATTATACCACTGTACTCCAGCCTCAGCAATAGGGCAAGACTCCATCTCTAAAAAATAAATAAACCTAGGTTCTATGATATTATTTTAATTAAAGTTTAAAAAGAAACTAATCTTTGGCAAGCCTCAAGAACCAGTCTTAATAAACATACAGTATAAGCAGGGGAAGGCAGGGGGAAGCTACTGATCACAAATGAGACACTTCTACATACTTTTAATTTTACAGCTTTTAGTCTCTCTGGACCCCACATCTGAAGAGGGTTAGGAGCGAAATGTTTCGGTATGGGGCTTGAGGATGGTGACTCTGGGATTCTGAGCTGCTGTGCTCCTCTGAGACTCTGGGGCACTGCTCGTGCACAGCACAAGGGGGCTTTGCTTGATGGTAATTTAGCTCAAGCTTCCTTGAATTTTGATGAGGCAGCTGGAGTTTTCTGAAAATATTCCTCAGCTGGATTCAGAATAATTCTTTCTCCTCTTCCCCTTTGTGGGGACTTCATCTCGAGTGTCTGTTTCTGTCTCACCGGAAGACTTAATTTAGGGGTCTTTCAGACCCCTGTATTTACAGTTGAGGAAATGACTTCTGCTACAAATAGAGACTTCTGCTTTACTTGTCATGGAGACCAAGCAACGCAAACAAAAGAGCCAAGACATCCTTGTTTTTATGCAAATAGTTCTATCAGTTCAACAGAAGGAAATGAAAAAACAACACAGGGGCCCCAAAACAGCATTATCTCTGCATACAGAGCATCAGCTGATCTTTACAATGTCTTCTAAGAGCTCCATTCTAAACATTACCAGTTTTCCAAATATAAGTGCATGTGAGCTGAGCTAGCTATGAGATATTGCACAACTCAAATCCCTTATAAAAGTCATGAGAAGGCTGTACTCCCTACGTCTCACCAACAGACAGGCCAAATCTCTGAATTTGATGTCCTGCTGTGAACAGCCACGAAGAACACACTGATTTTTTCTATTTTCAATTATGGGCTTTTTTGGGGGAAGAAGGGAAAGCACTCTATCCTTAGTTGACCACAGTTGCTGTCGCCAAGTCTCAAACACTTGTTTCAGCAGCTGGAACACTAAATAAATTTAGTCTTTGTCTTCTGGGTCTTTGGTAAAGAGCTGGTTAGGATTTATTCAAGGCATGACAGATATACTTGGCACCAAGTCAGACAGTGTATATTATGGGTTTCTGTGTCCCCCTTGAGATAAAATTACAGAAGGGGGCAGAGGGAAGTGAAGGGGTCTCTTGGCACCCAGGATTCTGGTGTCATTTTCTCCTGTAAACCATTTTCAGGACTCTCAATGACCTAGAGGCTCTCTGAACAGACATAAGCAGTGCCTGTCTAAATAGGTCACCACTGCTATGTTGGTAACCACACTCAGAGGATGTGAAATCTTTCAGTCACTTCTTCCATTATTGTATTTGGTCTGGAGGCTTCTCACAGTTCTCTGTAGAGTGCAGAAAGAGAATCTCTGCTCTATGTCAGACTGCTACCCTGATGGGGAATACCATTACCTACAGGAAAGCAACAACACAGCATTCTTACACTACGGACCTGCAGCTTGATATGTGAGTGATTTAAAAACATAAGTTTTAGTACAATGTATGGAATGGTAAGAAAACACTGGTGGGTTAGATCTTTGGCTTACATGCACTATTACTGTCTGGCCACTGGTTATCTTTGATGAGAGCTGTTCACGCCTAAGTGTTATTTTAACTTTTCTCTATTAGTTTATCATCTATGAGGCCATTTGGGGTCTTTCTAAGAACACAGCTCCCATTTATAACACAATTTGAATAGAGAATAAGCTCTAAAAAAACACTGTTTTGAATAAAGCTCACATTTCCCAGAAAATAGCCCCAGTGTGATTCAAATAGGCATGGCATTGTGTAGCGAGAGGCCTTGAAACCTGTGGGAGCACGAGTTGAGCACACAGGGAGAACTCTGCATTTGGATTTACTGGCAAAGAACAAACTTGAAGCTACAGCTCTGGGTACCTCTCAATTTTCCCTACTGGCTAGGGCAACACTTTAATGTTAGCCTGAGAGGCGCCATCCCTGTGAGATATTTGACAACACACAGCACAACAACCCTCCTCTGAGTAGGATTCCTTGTCTAGGTGCAATGACTCATGCCTGTAATCCCAACACTTTGGGGGAGTCAAGGCAGGAGGATCCCTTGAGCACAGGAATTGAAGACCAGCCTCAGCAACATAGCAAGACCTCATGTCTACCAATAAAACAAAACAAACAATAAAACAGCTGGGCATGGTGCCATGCACCTGTGGTTCTATCTATTTGGGAGGTTGAGGTGGGAGGATCACTTGAGCCCCAGAGGTGGAGGTGGCTGAGCAAGACCGTGCCTAAAGGGAAAAAAAAAATCCTCTCCAGGTACTGTCTCTGGAAAAATATTCCTCATTAGAGAGTACAAGAGAATGGGTTTTGCTCACACAGAACCTGGGGTTAAAATTCCCAGTAGCTGAGAACTACAGGCCAATTATTCAGCATCTCTGAACACATCCCCTTATCTACGTGATGCCAGTAACTGCATAACAGTACCTATATCATTTTGAGACCATTACATAAGAAGTACTAGGCATAGAGCCTCTCATCAGGCAAGTGTTTAACTATTAACTATCACTGTTATTACTAGCATCTTCCAAAGAGAGGCATTTTAATGCAGAGAAAAGTAACTCTCCAGAGAACTGAAACTCCACTCCACATTATAAAAAGCACAGGTTCTGGAGCCGTGCAAACCACAGACTGAATCTCAACTTTACCTCTTACCAGTGGTATGACCTTGAGCAAGTCACTCTACCTCGTTGAGCCTTAGTTTCCTCTTCTCTAAAATGGGCACAAAAACACATACTTCACAGGATTGTCATGAGGTTAACACAAATAATGCACAAAGAGCACCCACAACACTGCCTGTCCTGCTGTTTGTGCCTGGCAAATGGCACAGTCCCTATTTCAAGCTGCTCCTGACAACATGATCCATGCCACTCAAATGTACCTTGCAATTCTTACCTCAAAGCTGGCTAGACAGACCAGCTCTGAGGATGGAGTCATGACCCCTTCTCAAAGCCCGTACCTTTCCCGGCGTTTCTAGGAGGCAGAGGGGGAGCCTCCGCAGTTGGTGATGTGGGCGAGTCTGTGCTTGTGGAGACGAAGATCTGGTTGGTGAAGGCTCCATAGGAGAGCCGCTGTTTGTCCCTTGGAGTGCTGAATCCTGGCAGTGCCAGCTTGTCCTGGGGGGAGATGCTGGAGGAGTGGCAGAAGCTCTGAGGTCTGGGTGAGCGTTCTTTCTTGATGGGGCTTGGCTGGCAGATGAAATAAGAAGGTGAGATAATAATGAAGGACCACCCTTTGGGTGTACAGAGAGCCTCTGCAGGGCAGGCTCAGGTGGGAATCTGGGTTCCTGTGGCTCTCTGAGCTTTACAAGGTCCGCCACAACGAGCCTCATGGTAGTGATACAGTACAAGGGAAGGATCTAGATATCACACTTTTACATCTTTCACCACTATGAATAATCACACTAGTGAAACACTGGTTAGAATCAGTGGCAGTGTCAGAAGCATAGTGTTAAGGTCACAGGTAGATTTAGCCTTTAATTAGCAATGTCCTTCAGAATGCAGGTCATTCTCAGCAACATTTGAATATATTTCCACCTACTTCTAATATGCTACATTAAATTTTCTTCCCTCCTCAATCCTTTAACGTTGACGTTCTCATTCTTTGCCTCTTGTCTCATTTTATATCCCCCTGCAAAGTAAATGGATTCACACCCACTGCCCCCAACACAATAATGACTTACAGATCTGTAAATCCAACCCTAACCACTTGGGTTCCAAACCATTTTCAATGGCCCATGAGGTGTCTCTGGTATTTGCAATTATGGTGATGACATTAGGATCCACTCAACTGCCCAAGTTAGAAACCTCAGTGTCATCTTAAGTCCCTGGTTCCTGCAGACACCTCGGAAACACCCCTCAAAGCCACTCCTAGTGCAGGTGCTCATCAGCTCCCACTGCAGCTCTAGCCTCTGGAATGGCCACTTCTCCAGTTTCTTTTCTCCAGTCCATTTTCCACATTGCAGCCAGAATTGGTGGGAAACCCTGCTCTTTAGACAACAAACCTCTTGGGGCTTCTGACTGATGCACAAAAACCCAAAGGCCAGACTTGGCTCATAAAGCTGTCTTGATCTGGTTTGCTTGACTCCAAGGCAGCTGCCAGCCTCTCCCCACCCAGCCAGGCGAATATGTCTCACACACAGTGCTTCTCTCCATTCCTCAGACATCCAGGCTCTACCACGACTCCTTTCCTTGGCACATGCTGTTCTCCATCTCTGGAACGATGCATTTCACCCCACTTCTTTCCCTGGAAAGCCTCTACCTATCCTTAGAAACCGTCTCCAATGTCCTTGAGAAGGTCTTCACTGCTTGCCAAGACTGAGACAGCTGCTTGGTACTCTGAAAACCTCTTGGGAATTTTCCCAAACCCTTATAATGGTTATCACATCGTATTATAATTTATTTCCTCCTTAAGCTGTTAATGCCTTGAGGACCTCTTTGGCCATTCCTTACATCCTGCCTGGGATAGAGGAAATGTCCAATATGTATGCAATCAATTAATGCATGAATGAACTTTCAGAGGTAGTTAACTGCCTATAAGGAAAACCCAGTGAGAAATGGGCTTAATCCTACACACTGTCTTTTAGCTGGGAGACTTTACGATGTCCCTTATGTACTTTTTTTTCTCTTTGAGACAGGGTCTCACTCAGACACCCAGGATGGAGTACAGTGGCGGGATCTTGGCTCACCATAGCCTTGACTTCCCGGGATCAGGTGACTCTCCCACCTCTGCCTCCTGAACAGCTAGGACCACAGGTGCGCACCACCATGGCCAACTAATTTTTGTATTTTTTTTGTAGAGAAGGTTTCGCTCTGTTGCCCAGCCTGGTCTCAAGTTCCTCACCAATCCATGCATCTCAGCCTCCCAAAGTGCTGGGATTACAGGTGTGTCACTGCACCAGACTATGGACTTTCAATACAGATGACCTAAGATAACCTAAGTGCTTAAATCTGTCTAATCCATATTTAATGAACATCATGTCTTAATGATGGCACACATTCTGAGAAATGTGTTAGGTGATTTTGTTCTTGTGTGAACTTCATAGAGTATACTTACACAAACCTAGAGAGAATAGCCTACCGCACACTTAGGCTATATGGTATAGCTGATTACTTCAAGGCTACAAACCTATACAGCATGTTATTATCCTAAACATTGTAAGCAACTATAACACAATGGTAATTACTTGTGCATCTAAACATAGAAGAGGTAGAATAAAAATATGGTATACAAGAGTAAAAAATGGTACTTTCCACGAATGGAGCTTGAAGGACTGGAAAATGCTCTGAATGTGAGTGAATGGCCTAAGTGAGTAAAGGCCTAGGACATTATTGCATACTTTTATACTACTCAGTGTAGTAGGTCTGTTTTTATCAACATCCCCACAACCATGTGAGGAACGCATTGCACTACGGTATTATGACATCTATGACATCACTAGGTGATAGCTATTTTTCAGTTCCATTATAATCTTATAGGGATCCCCACTGAGTATGCTGTGTGTTGTGGACTGAAACATTATTATACGGTGCATGATTATGTTCAATAAATAATAATTGTTGTTTACTTACTAATTACTTGAAGGTTAATTTTATTTTTGTTTACTTTTGGTTTGTTTTTTTTTAAGACATAGGGTCTTGCTCTGCCATTCAGGCCAAAGTGCAGTGGTGTGATCATAGCTCACTGCAGCCTCAAATTCCTGGGCTCAAGCAATCCTCCTACCTCAGCCTCTCAAGCAACACCACTATGTTTTATTGCTCGATTTATTTACTTTGCAGAGACAGGGTCTCACCATTTTGCTCAGGTTGGTCTCAAACTCCTGGCCTCAAGCGATCCTCCTGCCCTTGGCCTTCCAAAGTGCTGGGATTATAGGCATGAACCACCATGCCCAGCCTCAAGGTTAATTTTATGTGTCAGCAGGCTACAATGTCCTGCTGTTTGGTCAAACACTAGTTTGGATGTTGTTGTAAATATATTTTTTAGATGCAATTACCATTTAAGTGAGTAGATTTCGAGTAAAGGGAATTGCCCTTCATGAGGTGGGTGAGTTTCACCTAATCAGCCAAAGGGCCTAAGAGAAAGGACTGAGGTCCTCCAAAGAGGAAGGAATGCTGCCTCCAGACTGTGTGTAGCCTGAAGACTGCAACATTCATTCCTGCTAGATTTCTGGCCTGCTGGCCTGCCCTGTGCATCTTGAACTTAACAGCCTCTTCAATCATGTGAGCCAATTCCTTAAAAAAAATTTCTCTTTCTCTCTCCCCATCCTATTGGCTCTGTTTCTCTGGACAATCTTAATATAGCTGTTAAATGGTGCCCAATAAGGACTGAACAACAAAAATGGACTTGGTACATCAAATTATAAAACCACGATCAATCACTCTCACTAAAAATGGATCTTGTCTACACAGAGTAGAAAAGCGGGGGTAAGTGCTAAGGAATTCGAGAATCTAATTTATACTCACTTTGTCATCCAGATCATCATCACTTTCATCCATCTCCTCCTGTCGAAGATTCCACTCATATTCTACGTGGACATGTGGATTGAACTTTCCAGATTTAGCCTGGGAAAGCTGAAAGGAATAGCAAATGTGCACCATTTTAATTTAAATGAAACATCCCGATATTATATAAACACTGAGCAAATCCCACCTTATTCCTAGTTTTCAATGAATCAGCTACAGGTGTACTACAGGCAAAACTCTGATTAGACAAGCTGCATTGCTGCATGACAGGTTCAAGAAGAAATGCAAAGAATTACAGGCAGAGCTTTCTTTATTTTGATAACTTGACTTGTCTCCAAAATTAAAAGCTTTCTTCTTATTAAATGGTCCTCAAACTTGCAAATTCCTGGCTGAAAGGCAAAATGTGTCTTTGAAGTTTAAGAGGTAGGCTTTTAAGGTCCTCATTTTCTCATTCATAAAATGGAAGAAGGGATAACTGTCTCAAAGGATTCTTTTAAGAATAAAAAGGCCCAACTGCTGGGCCTGGAACCTGGCATTTAGCAGAAATTCAAGAGAATCACACTAATGTGAAGGCCCAGAGTTGCTAAGCAAGAACTAGTGGGGTCAAAAAAGGTGAGTGCACAGGAAGGGGAGGGGCTGGGAGAACAGTGTGTTAACATTTTGAAGACCATTGCACTCTGAGCTTTACTTGCCCAATTTTTGGAAGCAGCTTCTCATATAATTCTTTACTGTTAGGCTTCAGAGAAAGTCTAATGGTCTGGGAAATAAAAGCATGACCTCAATCCACAAGCCTATCTGGTAATAACACCTCTCAAAAGCCTTTCAGCTCCTTTAACTGCATTCCAAAGATAAGTGGACAAATTTACCATTTTACCACTTTTTCTCCTATCCAAGTATTAACCAGGCCTGATCTTGATTAGCTTCTGAGATCAGATGAGACTGGGTGCATTCAGAGTGGCATGGCTGTAGATCATGTGACCACTTTTTCTAATGCAGCACAGTGCTTATCTGAATTTCTTTAGCCAATGGTAAAAAAAAAATAAATTCGCTTTTTTTTGAGACGGAATCTCGCTCTGTCACCAGGCTGAAGTGCAGTGGCACGATCTCGGCTCACTGCAACCTCTGCCTCCCCGGTTTAAGTGATTCTCCTGCCTCAGTCTCCCAAGTAGCTGGGACTACAGGAGCATGCCACCATACCCAGCTAATTTTTGTATTTTTAGTGGAGTTGGGGATTCACCATGCTGGCCAGGATGGTCTCGATCTCTTGACCTTGTGATATGGCTACCTTGGCCTCTCAAAATGTTGGGATTACAGGCGTGAGCCTCCGTGTCTGGCCTGAATCTGCATTTTTAATATTCAATTCCAGTTTCTCAGAATGACACTTTTAAGGCAGCCAATGTCTAATAAATCTCCCATGTCCATTTTTGCTTACCAGATCTTCACACTGAGTAGCTTTTAGTCTCTTTGCTATGTCTAGGGCAGTTTCTCCAGCCTGGTTAACTGAAATAGAGAAAAAATTAATTTGCATAATTATCTAGGAAACACCTTAAAAAGGCAAGGAACAACAATGACATTACAATGCAACATGCAACACATGCTCTTACTACAGTCATGAAGACACTGGGACACACCCTTACCTATATCCACAGTGGGCTTGCTCCTGAGCAAAAGCTTCAAACATTCAGGTTTACTGTACATACTACAGTAGTGTAGAACTGTATTTCCCAAGGCCGTCTGCTTATCCAGGTTCCCACTGAAAAGTCAGATGGTTGTTAGAAAAAAATGACTTACTCTATAACTTAAAACTATAGATTAGCCACTTATTTTTGTGCTGACAATTGAGTCAAATTTGAGACCTACTTATTACAGAGAAAATTATGTTTCTAACCTAGATTTATAAGCACTATAGTGGTAACAACTAGCATTTACTTAGAGTGCCAGGAACTATGGGACAGACACTTTCTTAATGTTTACATGTATTAGTTCATTGAATCTTTACAACCATCTGATGGGGTAAGTACTAATAATAACCTCTTTTACAGATTAAAAAACCTAAAGCACAGAGAGGCTGAAGTGCTTGCTTTCAAGATTTTCAGGATAGGTATGGTGAAGCAGGGATCTGAACACAGGTAATCTGTCTCTAGAGCCAATGCTTTGACCCACTATGCTATGTTGTCTCTGAGAAAGAAACCTGGACTTTTATACTATTTGGCTTGTGTCTATGTACCATTCTTCCTATATGAGTTCAAATCCCCTAATATTTTGATCATCTTCTTTGGATGAGCTCTAGTTCCTCCTCACAATCTGTTGCTTACAAAACAGATAAAGAATAAAGAATCCAGCAAGTCCAAACTTCCTATGTTCACTATTATACTTCCATTAGTATGTCCCAAACTTGAATGACCTGTTGATTCAGCCACACACACTGCTGCTATCTTATATGAAATTTATGAACAACGAAAACTCAAAAATCTGGTTAACCTGTGCTGTTAAGTCTTCTCTCTTTCGACTTCTCCTAACAGTTGGGAAATGTGTCCAGTCTGTGTAGCAGAGTTTTAAATATAGACAGAATTTTACATTTATAAAGGCCAAGGGGTGGCAAACTATAGCCTGTAGGCCATATCTAGTTCACTATCTGTTTTTATAAATAAAGTAATAAAGTTTTATTGGAATTGAACCATACTCGCTTGTTTACACATTGTCTATGGCTGCTTTCACACTAACGTGGCAGAATTGAATAGCTCTGACAGAGACACTTCATGCCTGCAAAGCCAATATATATATATATATATATATATTAATTTTAAAGATCAGATTTTGTTTGGAGAAAACAAAAACCTCACAACCCAAAGGATGAGATTTTACATTTCAAGACATCTCCCAGTAAAAAATATTTTTTATACCTAGCGTGATACAGAAAAAGCTTGCCAATTCCTGATTGAGGCCACTGATAGGACTGGTTTACGTCAATTTATAAGGCATAGGACCAGGAGCGAGCGTGCCAGCATGAACGGCGGCGGAAAAAAAAAATTTATAAGGCATATTCAGGTAATTCAACAGAGAAAACAAAAACCATACCAGTTTTGTACAAGGAAGTCAACCAAATGAAGCGATGTCTGGTCTGCAGTTCGGACGGCAAGGTGAAGGGCTGTCTCCCCAAGCTCCTAAAAAGGGAAGGAAAAGTATAAATAAGTGGATCATATGCTCTGCCTAGGGAAGCTTCACATACATCAGTTTCCCTGAAGTAATTATAAGGAGCACACATTTTCACTCTCAAAGTCTCTTGATTTAGACATGGTCACTCAACATATAAGAGTCTCATTGTATGGTATAATGTTAAAATAAGTCACCTTTTAAACTGATTTTCCACATTACTTTTTATCCTACGATTTTAATGAGGACTTACCTGCCCAGGTTCTAGCAGTGGTTCCATCAGCTCTACCCCCTCTGCATAGACTTGAATTAGTGCAAGTAAATCCCTGGATTTGATGGCCTCAAGCAATTCATTTAGTTTAGCTGATGAAGTTGAACAGGTCTTCCTTGAAAACCTATGATCTACATACTTCGCAGTGATATATTCTTTTCGTACAGTCCTAAAACACAAGACAAAATAAAGAATTTTTATTTTCCAAGTGCTAAGAAAGGTTTACGTTTTTCTGACAAACATTTCTCTTTGAGAAGAGTTATTTTAATTAAGATATGCTTCCTTTCACCATTCAAACAAACCAGGTTTTAGACCAAATTATTCCAATAGAGACAGAATAAAGAAAATAATATGTATTTAACTAATATATACAGGGAATAAATATAGTTACAAAGTAAATGAGCACATAAATCACAGCAAATTTCTTTTCCACCTTGACCAACAGCATGAGAAATCAACTATAAATACTTCAAACTCTGATATATATGAAGAAATTAAAAAATTTAAGAAGTTAAACACATTATGAAAGACCAATTAACAGTTTTCAGAGCTTCATGGAAAGGAATTTTGTCATCTGATATAACTCCCTATTTATTTTATAAAATTTTTAAAAGGATGGGGTCTCACTATGTTGCCCAGGCTGGTCTTGAACTCCTAAGCTTAAGCAATTCTCCCGCCTTGGTCTCCCAAAGTGCTGGGATTACAGCCGTGAGCCAATGTATTTGGCCATAACTCTCCATTTCATAGGTGAAGAAACTGAGGCTCAGAAATGTTGTCACTGAAGAAACTACCCCAGGCCAGGCATTGAGCTGCAAAGGGGTGAAGATGAGCTAGCTTTCCTGCAGAGGTTTCACTGTGGGAGCAGGAGACCACATGAATAACATGCCCAAAGTTTGAAGGGGTGAGGTACTTTTTCCTTCTCTTGAGGAAGCACCTTTCTCACTTTAGTTCAAGTGTTTCTGGTAGGGCTGAGCTTACCTCCCAGCCACAGGGATGAGTATATGACCTAAGTGGCCCAATGGTTGCCTTAGTTACCTCTGGGCAAAGACTAAAATGGAAATCAGCTCAGAGGAAAGGAGAGGTAAGAGTCAGGGAAAGAGAGCTAGGGTCCATGTGACGCTTTCTGACAGCCTGGATCCAGCTGCACCTGAATCCATTCCTTTAATTTCCCAGTTACATAAGCTAATTAATAAAGACAGTAAATGGACTTCAGATTAAATTCTAGTTCTACAGCATCCCAGCTGTGTGACTGTGGGAAACTGCTTAATCTTCATGAGCTTTACGTTTTTTTAAATCTGAAAATGCGGATAAGACATTGGTATATTTTGAATTAAAGAATGTACAGTGCCTTAGAAGTGTTTTCTACCTTCTGAGAGGGCTCTAACACAAAGGATATAAACTTTCTTGCTCAAAAATATGCATTCCACCTGTGGAAGCTGCTGCTATTTCCAACACCTCACAGTCAGGCAACACAGTTTAACATTGCGCTGGTACTTTTTTCTTTCATTCTGGGTTGGTAGTAAAAAGAGTTGAGCTGGTTGATGATGGCACACAGCCTCTGGTCTTTTCTCAACTCCATGCAGTTGAGAAAAGACCAACTGATTTTACTAAGTAACCAAGTGCTCATGTTCATGGGTGTCCTTTACGCTTAGGTCAAAGTCCCTTTAGGACGGCAAGAGCCTGATGTATTAGAAGACTTCCAGTAACCAAAAGAATGGCCCAAGCCTGGCTTCTGAGGTCTCTGCTGCATGTGTCTTATATAAAGTGTGAAAGGCAGTTACTGTGTTAATGAATGGAGCAACAGACTTAAAAATTAAATGACTCTTGATTCAAGTCTGAGACCACATGCTAACTATGTGACCCTGAGTAAATCAAGTTCTTGCTGTGCCTCAGTCTCCTCACCTGTAAAACATTAGTAATCATAGCTGCCTGTTCCAAGGAAGCAAATTATGGGTAAGGAATGAAGAATGATGCATGCCTTAGGGGTTCATTTGAAAGCTTCCTTCCCATTATTATCCATAAGGGCAGAACTAGACTTAAAGATGCAAAGCTGCGGGGAGGTAGATCTTAGATTTCTGTTTCCATGCATTCATCTGTGTTTCAGGAACATCTGCAGATGGCTTCATGTCACTGGAAGTATCATGCGATGCCACACAATTATTTGGAAGAAATGATGTAGAGGGTGCTCAGGTATCACATGATCACCTGGATCACTTTGAAAATCACCTCTACCCTTAGGTCTCTAATTCTGTGGCCATAGGAAGTATCTGGCCTCTTACTAGGCACAATACCTTCAACTTTTTGTGGGCATTCAGCCCATGGTTCCCTGACAATTTAAGGTTTTCTGACAGTGGAGTAATAGGGAGAATGGAAAATAGATTTGTCTGGAAATCTGGACACTAGAATTCTAGTGCTATAGTTGATAAAGACAACTTTTCTCCTCTGTCCCCTTAAACTCAGCCCTCTCCTTTTCTACTCCATTTTCATTAAAGCTACCATCTATTTACCTAGAGGTAAAACCTTGGGTGTCATCTTGACAGTCTTAAACATCATATATTAAAACTGATTAGCAAATACTGTTGGCTCTCACTTCAAAATATATTGGGAAGTCAACTATATTTCATTACCTTCACTGCTACTACCTTTGTCCAGTTTATCTTCAGCGCTCAGTGGATCTGGTCTAACAGCTTCACCCCTGTCTGTTTCCATAGGCACCCAGGCCCCACCATACTCCCCACAAGTCTGTCCTTCACACATCAGCTACAGCTGGGTTTCCCAACCTCAGCCCTACTGACGTTTGTGGCTGGGTAATTCTTTTATCTGGCAGCTGTCTTATGCATTGTAGGATGTTTAGGATCAACCCTGACCTCTACCTGCTGAGTACAGTAGCACCTGTCCAAGTCATGACAACTGAATGTCTACAGACATTGCCAAATAGTCTCTGAGGGCAAAGTCACCCTTGGTTGAGAACTAACATCACATGATCAACTTAAACCATAACTAAGATCATGCCACTCCTGTTTAAAACTTCACAACCACACTTGCAGTCCATGACCTACATGATCTTGTTCCATCTCCATCTTGCCCAGCATTCCCCCGAATGCTCAGTTCTCTCCTGCCACACCTCCTTGCTCAGTTCTCTCCTGCCACACCTTCTTTCGGGTCATAGTTCAAATATACCTTACTCACCTTGGGGCACCCACAATGACTGTTTCAGCTGCCTGCCTGCTCCCCACAGGGAGGGGGCCCTCATGCCCTTCAGCTCTGCTTTCCCCATCTTCAACTTGAAAAAAAGTCCCCTCCTCCTTCTCCACACACTTCAACACTTCCTCTTGTTGTACTTTCTTCGTAACACCTAATACAATGTGTAATTGTATTACTTTTTAATTCCCTGTGTTTTCCTCTCCTCAGTCAGAATATAAGCAGGACAGAACTCCGCCTTGCTTGCCACTGTATCTTCAGCACCTACAAGAGTGCCTGGAGCAGGCAAGTTGCCTCGTAAGGATTTGATCAATGACTAAATGAGTGATTAAACTGCATGTTACAAGAGGTTCACTTTATGCCTCTGGGTCACTGACCAAACAAAACAGTAGTAGTAGTAGTAGTAGTAGCAGCAGTACTAAATACTTACACAGCACTTACTACAGACCAGTAATAGTAATTTTAATAGGTACTCATACAGCACTTACTACAGACCAAATGCTGCTTCAAACATTTCTTTTTTTTGAGACGGAGTCTCACTCTGTCATCCAGGCTGAAGTACAGTGGCGTGATCTCAGCTCACTGCAATCTCCACCTCCCAGGTTCAAGCGATTCTCCTGTCTCAGCGTCCCAAATAGCTGGGACTACAGGCATGTGCCACCATGCCCGGCTAATTTTTTGTACTGTTAGTAGAGACGGAGTTTCACTGTGTTAGCCAGGATGGTCTCAACCTCCTGACTTTGTGATCTGCCTGCCCTGGCCTCCTAAAGTGCCGAGATTACAGGTGTGAGCCACTGTGCCTGGCTGCTCCAAGCACTTTTTACTCAAACCCCTTGTTACCACAACCTTCCGAGGCAGACATATGTTCTGGATAAGGAAACTAAGGCACAAACAAAGTTACTTGTCCAAGGTCACATAGTTTAGGAAATGGCAGAGCTATGCTATGAATTCTAGCAGCCTGGCTTCAAAATCTATGGCCTTAACCACTATATTAGAGACACTGGAGAATCACTGACATTTTGAAGGCGAAAGCCTTACAGAGGCCAAATGACTAGATGAGGCATGAAGCTGACCAGGCAGCACTGATACTGTTTCCCACATGAGAAACAGGACATAAAAATCCATGCTGTTACGACATTAATTTGACAGCAGGGTCTTCGAGGTTTGGGTCACGCAAATATTTCAAAAATGCTGGTGTGGACAAGACTGCACTGTGTATGCACTTGAGAACTTATTGTTACCAAGCTGGTAAAATAACTTACATCTTATTTCTTCATGGTAGTTTTATGATCAAATTAACTTCTGAAAAGCCTTTTCAGTGTCATCTGTGCTTTTTTTTTCATCCGCACAGTGTACTGTTGTGTGGCTCTACCATAGAGTATTTCATCAGATGCCTACAGTTGGATACTTGTTTTGTTTCTAATCTTTTTCTATTACAGAATAGGAATAAATTCCCAGGAGTGGGCCTGCTGAGTCAAACGGTAAATACATTTATAATTTTGGTAAGTATGGTTAATTTGTTTTTCATAGTGTGCCATATGTACTCCCACTGGCAATATTATGAGACAGAATGTCAGTTTCCCCACAATCTTGCTGAGTGGGTTTGTAAGCATTTGGATTTTTGCCAGGCTAACAGGAATCTCCCATTGTCTTTGAATGTCTCTTACTTATCATGATACGTCATATTTTTGAGACAACTGCCCCCATGACAATCTGTGCTCCACAGAGCAGGCACTCAGCTGCAACTACAGAGGGGAAGGTGAGGGTGAAAAGAATCTGTGCATTCTGGAAATACAATTCTAAATACTTTTCTTTGCTCTGCTTTCCCCTGATAATGGGGTTCGCACTGAAAAAAAACAAACAAACAAACTGTAAAAAACTAAGAATTTTTTTGGGAAGGTAGAAAAATTATTATAGAATGGTTAAAAAAAAAGTTCAATATATCAGAAATACTTACATATCACTTGAAGGCGTTGGTTTTGGTGAAGGGCTGGGTAAATTTGCTTCCATAATATCATTAAAACTATTGTTTCCTACATTCTTGGCCAGCTGTAACAGAAAGTAAAAAAAACCACAATACAGCAAACTCTTTACTACTAGTTAAAAGTGTCCTATTATTTACTTTTGAGATTTCTGAATATGTGTTTTCCCTCATTTGACTTAGAATATAAACCACCATCCATCTGGTCAACAAATATTTACTGAGCATCTACTATGTGCCAGGCCCCAAACTAAGTGCTGGAAATGCAGTGATGGGTAAACCATGTTCCTTTTCCATAGGTGCTCATAGTCTAGTGGGGCCACTGACAAGGAAATCAATCATGTCTACATATATGTGATAAATGCTAAAATAGAATCTGGTCCTACACACATACAAACGATCTGAGATTACAGAGAGCAGACTCCATATGTGAGTCTAGGTTAAACTTTCAATGAACAGCAGTAGCTTTTCAATCACCACCACATCTCCTTTTTATATTGAACACATTTACTCCCCGGACAGAAAAGGATATAAGATTACTCTATATTTGGGAACAGATTAAGATGCTGCAGGTAGCAGAGGACCCAGGAAGCATTTTGCTTCTGGTTTCAAGAGAATTCTAAGAAAATTTCTCCGGAAGGGCCTCTATTCATTTCATGAATTTTGGGATGCAAAGTTTAAGAAACATACATGCAACCAGGTCTTTGGGAAAAAAAATCTTGGGTTAATTGCAGGGCAAATATTTGGGATTTGGACTTTCCTCTTTCTTGTCATCAAACTGGATTTCATTAATACAGGTCAAGGAGATGAGTGACATCATTTCTGCACTAAAGAAGAATGTTTCAGATGTTAGGTCTCTGTCTTTTCTCTATAATACAGAAGTGAACTAGGGAGCCGAGTATCAGCATGGTAACTTCCTACTTTCTAAATTAAAAGGAATGTCTTGTATTATGCACAGAACACCAGACAGATCACGATTGCTTAGTGAACGCTCACATGGCCAGGTCTGCCGACTGGGTCACTAAATGCCCATTTTGGTACTTTTCTCCAGTCAAGGCTAATGATAAGCTAGACTTTCAGCTTTTTTTGAGCCCAGGTTCACGCAGGTTCTGCTCAACAGTGAGCCTCTGTCTGAGAAGTCATATTTTATTTAAAAATTTCACTCTTAGTACAAAGACTCTCTCCCAGTGCACCAGTGTTAAAATTACGCAAGACAGGGCATTTGTCCCATAGGCTTCCTACTTGGGGGACGCCAAGTAGGGCTCCCCTTCTGTTTTTTGGTATATCTCGGAGAGCTATTTGGACCTGATGACAACTCCAAATCTGGGTGACTCATGATGGGGAAGTACAGAGGTTAAAGGAAAACAAGTTTAAGTGTACAAAACCCCTTTTTTGAATTAAGAAGCCAAGTACCACAACTTTACACAATTTCTTCACTTACCACCTAAAGAAGTTATTGGCAGGGCGCAGTGGCTCACACCTGTAATCCCAGCATTTTGGGAGGCTGAGGTGGGCAGATCACCTGAGGTCAGGAGTTTGAGAATAGCCTGACCAACATGGAGAAACCCCATCTCTACTAAAAATACAAAATTAGCTGGGCGTGGTAGCACATGCCTGTAATCCCAGCTACTCAGGAGAATTACTTGAACCCGGGAGGCAGAGGTTGCAGTGAGCAGAGATTGTGCCATTGCATTCCAGCCTGGGCAACAAGAGCAAAACTCCGTCTCAAAAAGAAAAGAAGTTATGGGTTAGCGAGTAGCTGGTTTTATAACAATAGTTAACAAGCCACTCCTAATTCATGTGTACTTTTACAAACTTAGAAATACAAAAATAAAATTGAGATAAACTCTTCAGTCATTACTTATAACAGAAGTCATGAAGTAATGTGAACATTTGAGCTTAACTGCTATTTCAGTGAGTCATATGAAAACTAATTCATAAAGAAAAAATAGTTTTGAAGAAGCACATCCCAAAAGAAAAGAGACAGTTTCATTGAGCTAATTATAGACATGTATGATTCACTCTTTCTTCAAACAGGAAATAGAAACAGCATTACACACCATCAAAGTTACATTTTAAACATCTATGCAAACTCGTAAAATTCAGGAATTACAATTCTTTGTACTCAGCAGAATAAAAAAAAAATCCAAACAATATATTAAAATTACTCATGACAATATTATTCTTCCCAAGTACAGGTCACTACTTACCAAGAGTTCAGAAGTTCCTAATTTGTCTAGTTCCAAAGACTGAATGCGAGAAATATGAACCCCCATTTCCCTATGGATGCCGGAACATTCTATACAGGTCAAAATACCCAAATTGGTTGAAAGCCAGGTAGGTTCTGTGGAAAGAATTTTGAAGACAATGAAACAAACAAGACATTTAATTTTAGTGTGCCAACTACAGAGGAAGCTCAAACAATGGTAGTACAACTTGTTAAGAACTATGAAGGAAAGACTTAAATAAAAGAAATGGACTCTTGTGCTTTAGCCTAGGGACTACTATAACAGTTTCCTTTTGATACTGAAATAAAAACAAGATTAAACACTTATCCTTGTGAAAATGTGAGAAAGGCTTTTCTTACAAGATCCTATGCAATACCTTTAGGCCTTGTGAGAGATGTTCCCTCACTGCCACTATCACCTCTGACAGTGATGGACTGAATGAAGGTCTATGAAGTACTGCTCACAGGTGAATGGATTCTATAGCCATCATTAACCTCCAAGTTGTAACTAACATTAACCCCATCAGTTCGTGGTCATGGCTTCCCCATGAGCACCTCTTAGTAATAAGACAGCTGTAAATAACGAACACCGAATGTTTAGTGACCTAAGGCCTTTTTTTCTACAACCTCCGATGGCCCTAGAACAGTGGGAACTATGACTTCTATGTTAGTAAAATCTTCAGGGTTCTCTCTCTGGGTCAAGCTTCTTTCTGACTGGTCAATGCCTGAGATTTTACTACATGTCTGCCATTTCCTGACACTATGTGTGACACTATCATACATGTACACAATAATGGCAGAAAATCTGAGACTTCTCTCTGAGGTCCTATGACATCTTGTGTAGAAAATCCAGTTTCACAAGTAAAACAGTAAAAAGGGTATATCATAATGCTTAAGAATACCAGGTTTGCATCCTGGTTCTGACCCCTACAAGCTGTGTGACCTTACGCAAGTCATTCAACCTCTCTGAGTCCTAGTTTCCTCATCTGTAAAATGGGAAAATGGGGATCTTGCTCACAGGGCTTCTGCAAAGATTCACTGAGATAAGCAAAACACCAAGCACGATTCTCAATACAGTGGGGGCACTCAACGTTAGCTGTTGCCAATACATAGATAATATAGAGCTATTTGAAAATAAAAGTTTGGGAGACAGTGGTATAGAGGTTAGGGAGGGTTTGGCTGAGTAGGAAGGAAGGAAAATCACGTACCACATGTCAGTTAATTTCACATGAACTATTTCTTTCTTTTTTTTTTTTTTGAGAGTCTCACCCTGTCGCCCAGGCTAGAGTGCGTGATCTCAGCTCACTGCAACCTCTGCCTCCTGGGTTCAGATGATTCTTCTGCCTTAGCGTCCCAAGTAGCTGGGATTACAGGCACTCGCAACCTTGCCCAGCTAGTTTTTATATTTTCACCATGTTGGGCAGGCTGGTCTCTAATTCCTGGCCTCAAGTGATCCGCCCGCCTCAGCAAAGTGCTAGGATTACAGGCATGAGCCACGGTGCCATAGAAAGAGATTGATCCATTTTTTTAGGATAAGGAAACTATGAATCAGAATAGTAGAGGGACTTGGTGTGAGACTGTCCAGGCTGTGAGTGGCAGACTGTGATATAAACGTGGACTCCATGCCCCCTACTCTCTCCATAATGCCAATGGTGCTTATATACCTGGACCTTACAGGAAAGGTAGTATTTTGACAGTGACATCTAGGAGAGCAAGAGGGGCTTTCCAGGTAGAGAAAACAGCAAGATAAAAGCAGTTCAGTGGTGGGAATTATTATGTTGGGAATATGTGTTTTGTGTGTGTATGTGAGTGTGTCCACTGGGGTTAAGGCTTTTCAATAACTAGATCATTTTATATTCTACAGAAAGAGAAAGGATGTTGTAAAAGATGGTTCAAACATGGGACAAAAACCTGATGAGCCACAATCGCAGCAAATGTCATTCCCTGGGAGCCGCTGGACATCCTCGATAATGGCTTTTGTCAGGTCTTCTAGGCTATTCTCTCCCGCACTCTGCTCTCCACGGAAGGCCATGGTTAGGGCCTCTTCTTTGCTATTTGTCAATACTGATATCCATCTGTTGGCAAAAACATAAAAGGAAAAAGGCCTTTGTAACAGCATGACCATTGTTTTCTTCCTCCACTGCAAAAAAAATCTACTTTTGTCAAGTAATTCTGAAAGAGAAACCCCTCCTCCCAAAATAGCAATAAAGTGAGGAAAAACTAATAAATCCAACTTGAAGGAATGGAAAGTGACACATAGGGGAAAATGGGAGATGAGAGGAGCATATGAGTGAGAAAAGTAAAACATCAATATAACTGAGGACTTGCACAAATATACAAGGAGACTGAATTTCAGCATGGGCATACTGAATAAAGGGAACGTTGGAATGCAGAGGACTCAATGAGGGACCCATTCAATGCAAGGATGAGAAAACAATGATGAGGAATGGATAGGGGACAGGAAAAGGAGTTCAGCAAAAGGTATCTGTTTTCTGTAAGATCATGTCAGTGGGGACACTTAACAGTGAAAATGAAGAGATATTTCATTAGGAGCCACAAAAATTTATGCTTATGAGAAAGTCCTATTAACATGGAAACATGACATTTACAATATTAAATGAAGAGTGCAGATTATTTACTTGTATACAGTATGATTACCATATGTCCCAAACAAAATAACCCTTTGCTACTAAACCTAAAAATCCAACAACAGGGTGTTGATTAATAAGGCATGAAATAACCACAAAGTAGAACAGTTAAATGGGCATTAAAGTGTACATTTTCAAATGATTTTTGATGACACTGGATAAATGCTCATAATATAGTGTTTTGTGAAATCAACAACCAAAAAACCTATTATATGACTGATACGGTTTGGATCTGTACCCCCATGCAAATCTCATCTTCAATTGTAATCCCCATAATCCCCACGTGTCTGGGGAGAGACCCATGGTGGGAGGTGACTGGATCATGGAGATGGTTTCCCTCACGCTGTTCTCATGATAGTGAGTGAGTTCTCATGAGATCTGATGGTTTTATAAGGGGCTCTTCCCTCTTTGTTCCACACACTTCTCTCTCCTGCTGCCATGTGAAGACAGACTTATCTGCTTCCCTTCCATCATAATTCTAACTTTCCTGAGGTCTCCTCAGCCATGTGGAACTGTGAGTCGGTTAAAATTCTTTCCTTTATAAATTACCCAGTCTTGGGTATTTCTTTATGGCAGTGTGAGAACGGACTAATATAATCATATAATCCCAAATGTAAATACATGTATGTATTAAAGGCCAAAAGGAATTTCACCAATATGTCAATAGTGGTTGTCTCTGAGTAATTTTCTGCAGAAAACAATTGATAGAGGAATTGCTAGACTTTGTGCTTCCTATAATTTTTCAAAACTATAATGAGCTTGTATTACTTTCGTGAATGAGAAAAAAGCTAAGTTTATTTTTTATTCTTCTTCTCTTTTCTTTTTTGAGACAGAGTTTTGTTCTTGTTGCCCAAGCTGGAGTGCAGTGACGCAATCTTGGCTCACCACAACCTCCGCCTCCTGGCTTCAAGTGATTCTCCTGCCTCAGCTTCTGGATTAGCTGCAATTACAGGCATGTGCCACCATGCCTGCTAATTTTGTATTTTCAGTAGAGATGGGGTTTCTCCATGTTGGTCAGGCTGGTCTTGAACTCCTGACCTCAGGTGATCCACCCATTTTGGCCTCCCAAAGTGCTGGGAATACAGGCGTGAGACACTGCGCCTGGTCGCCAAATTTATTTTTTAAAAAGAAAAGGAAGAATATTTCCAAACCACTGTAGTTTTGTTTTGTTTTTTTTTTTTTAGTTACTACACAGGTAGCTAATGTTTATTCTCAACAGGCAATACAAACGTTCAGAACCGAGTCTCTCATTTTTTTGTATATTACTCAATAAAATGGATATGAAACAAAGCACTATACAAAAGGCTTTGAATAATAGTGATAGCATAATAATTTTAAAAATTATGTTTTTGGAGTATGTGAATAATGCAAGTCACACTTTTGACTCTAGGTGGCGCTCACCTTCAGTATGTTGGGAGAAATACAATTAACTTCTACTGTAATGCAGAAAACTGACATTTCAAAACCAACAGTCTAGGAATTTGACACGGCAGGAACGGAGGGATTTTATATCTTTTAGAAGATTAAACAGTATTTTTTCTATCAGTTAATCTCAAGTTAGAAACTAGAAATTGTTTTGTTAAAAACAACTCAAGAACCTGGGTTCAACAGGACTGATCACTGCATTCTATCAGCGACACTGATGTTACTGGATTTTTCACTTGACTGCAAAGCCTCTACTCTGCTTTCTTCAGGCATTATAGACTTTGGCTAATATTGGCCAGTATCTAATATGTACCAAATACTTACAACTTTTGACATAACAGATTGAGCACCCCAAATTCGAAATCCAAAACACTTGTGGTCCCAAGCATTTCAAATAAGGGATATTCAACCTGTAGAATCTTCCAACATCCCTCTCAGTTAGGGTTTATAATACTTATACATGAGGAAACTGAAGTTACATGACTTGCCTAAGGTCCTAGGTTGGATTGTGTCAGATCAGATGGAGATAAGAAAACACTTTTGTTGACTCACTTTATCAGAGTTCCTTCCATTTGCCTCTTTACTCAGGAGCTCATGACAAATAAAGAAGTTTGTCATGATAATCAGAAAAAAATATATTTAAAGGATAATTTTCTAGAGAAAATAATTCAAATTTGGTGGAAAGAAATGGCTGCATTTTAAAAGGACCAAGAATCACAGTGATCATTTATGACAATATTTTTAAACTTTTATTTTCAAGTAACAAGCATACTCAAAAGCATAAAGAATGCATAATTGTATTTTAATACTTTAAAAGTCCCTTTGAGTTTTAGAAGATAAAAAGTAACGTGGCACTGTGCTAAGGGCTTTACATATCTTATCCTCTCAAAATCCTGCAATTGAGGTACATAATCCCATCTTACCAATGAGAAGACTGAAGGCAGATGATGTGCCTAAGGTTAAAAAGCCACTAACCACAATAGTGCATGTATGTAGTCCTAGCTATTGGGAGGCTGAAGTGGGAGCATCGTTGTAGCCTAGGAGTTCAAGTCCAGACTGGGCAACATAGAGAGACTTTGTCTTTTTTTTTTTTTTTTTTTTTTTTTAAAACCACTAGCCGGCAGAGCCTGGATTAGAAGCCAAATGAGTCTAACATGCATCTGCTCTTTGTTCCTCAGTGAGAAGGAATTTTTTCATTCAATTTCTTCAAACACTTGCATATGAAAAATAAACTCAATTCAGTGAAACTCAATCTATATAACCTGGAGGTAAGTGAAGAACTATGGCTTCCCTCTGGGGCATGTGCTTTCTTTGTGGACTGCCATTACCTCCTACATCACTCAGAACAAAGCTCCCCTCTCACTATCAGCACCCAAAGAGAATGCAGGCTGGGCACTGTAGCTCATGCCTGTAATCCCAGAACTTTGTGGGGTCGAGGTGGAAGGATGGCTTGAGCTTAAGAGTTTGAGACCAGCCTGGGTAACAACAGCAAGACCTCATGGCTACTGACAAAAAAAAAAAAATTAGCTGGGCATGGTGATGAATGCTTGTAGCACTAGCTACTTGGAAGGCTGAGACAGGAGGATCACTTGAGCCTGGGAGACAGGCTGCGAATGAGCTATAATCACGCCACTGTACTCCAGTATGTGACAGAGTGAGACCTTGTCTCAAAAAGAAAACAAAACTGCAAAGTGCAAAATGTACAGCTTCAAGATGGGCCAAGTAATTCTTTTACTGAAAAATGTTTAACCTCCTGGGCAGGAAACCAATATCTAACAAAACTAGGACTGAATTACCTGTAAGTCCTAAGAGTAAATAAAATATTGAAGGCCCGAGTTTGAGTCACAAGGGAGCAAAGAGAAAGTAGTTGTGTTCCCTGCCTCACCCAAATTACTAACATGTGTTCCACTTAGGGCTTTGAGAAAGGGAAACGAGGAGGAGAGAATGAAATCAGAGAAGGAGAAACAATATTCCAAGGTGACCGTGGAATCCTGTCTGGGTTCAAATCCTAGCTTATTAGGTCTGTTACTATGGGCACCTTGTGCCTCTGTTTCCTCATTTGCAAACTAGGGACAAAAGTCAGGGCTATAAGGATTAATAAATAAGACAGTAACATCTCAATAAATATTACAATTTTCATTATAAACAGTACCTCTCCCTGAATCTGTGGGTGGAAGGACAGCCCTCTTGACTTATTCCTTTCTCATTTGACTTCTAGTCACCTTCTAGTCCACCAACTGTATACCCATAACACCAAGTCATCAATCACTTCCTTCCTACTCCATCCTCCTGCTTCTGAGCCATCAGAGCCTCCTACCTGGAGTGTAGAGTATTTACAACCTTTCCCTAAGTTCGTGAGCCAGTTCAGGCTTACCTTCCTCTAGGAAGTCATCTCTGAGCAACAACCCCAGGAAGCCATGACGGTGTGTGCCCTGAGTCTGTTCCTTCAGCCCACGGCCTCCTCTCCTTACACTTAGCACCTGCACTATATCACACTGACAGCCTCCTTCAGTAGAGATGCAGTTCCTTCAGGGCAGGGGCTCCATCTAATTTAACGTATTCTCAAGGCTTTGCATAGTCTTGTCATACAGCTGGCATTCATTAAATATTCAAATAATGAATAGCTAATTAGACCTTTCTCCTCCTTTTCCTTTGTCTCTCTACCTTCTCTCTCAGCTTTCTTTCCCCACCCTGTTCCTTCCATCTCTGTAACTTTTCTACCCATGTTCTATTCTCTTTCTGATCCTTTATCATTTCTTCTTTGAAATGGGAAAAGAGTAAAATTCCCCAGAGAAGACTGTGTGTGTATGAGCAATAGCAAAAGCAAGGAAGCAAGTGGAAGAGAGAAAAGAGGCGAGTGTAACGCAGAAAGGGTATAAGAATTCTGTGAATTTCCTTATAGAGGAAAGAAATAAGAGAGGAACATAGCATTTATTGTGTGCCACTGATGGGACAGGAAGTTTGACAGTTTACGAAACTTGGTCCAAATTACTCCAAGTACTCATTAGAAATAAAAAAAAAGTGAACACCAATAGCCCACTTTAACAAAAACATCCCTCTCCCAAGCAGCTGAGATTTGTAATAGTCACACACTGCCTTTTTCAGTCTAGGCTGTAGGAAAGAAGATGGAATAAAGATGGCTCAGGACCAAGGATAGTGTTTTAAAAAAGGAACTAGGGACTGTCTAAGGTTGCATACCTGGTCAGGTTAGTGCAGGACTCCAGTGATACCAAACCTGGGTCCTGGCCACCTTATCGGGTTCCCTTTAATTGACTGTCCACCCCAGTGAAAGGCACCTGCCAGTGTTCCTTCCTTCAGAGCCCAGCTCTCCTGCTCCTCTTAACAGTAATGGTCAAGTGTCCAGGTAGGCTGGCTGATATGTCTGGCCACCAAAAACTCAGCAAAGGCCCCTCCTGAGGGCAAGGAATGTATTAAAAGATGCATAAGGCACAGTCTTGCCCTCAAAAAGCTCTTGGTCTCTACAGGGCTACAGATATGCACCAGAGGATCACACAGGGGTATGAAGAGGCCATGGGCAGACAGTAGGGAGCAATAACCCCAGAGAGGGTGGGGCTAAAGCAGAATCTTGCCGGAGGTACCAGAACTTACTGAGTAGGCAAGAGGGAGAACCACAGACAGAAGAGCAACATGTGACAGCCCACGGGCGAGAAAGAATTGTGGAGCCAACAGAAGTTCTTACAAATGAAAGGAAAATGTTGATGTATACTGTAAAGAGAGAGGTGCTTTTTCAATCCAAGGCATGGCACCATTATTTCAAAACTACTTACGCTACATAGTCCTGCTCATCTTCTGCCTGAAAGTGATATGTTCTATTATCTAAAATAAAAAAAAAGAAAAATAAGTAAAACCATGAAAAGCAGGGTTCTTTCAGGTATAACACAAATTTAAGTTCCTGGAAAAAAAACACAACCCAGTAAAAGTAGGATTTTAATGTTATTTTAGTTTTACACCAGTATGAGCCAGGTGCCTTATGTATATTATTGCTAATCTTCACAAAAGCCTTTTGTGTGTGTCATTTTACAGATGAAAAAAACTGAAGATCTAAAAGGTTCAGTGACTTATACAAGGTCACACAGCAAAAAAATAGCTACATGATTCATTCTGTCAAGATTATTTTTCTTAAGTGCAACAAGAATACGATAAAATAACCACAAATATCATGCAAACATCTGGCACCGCTTTTGAATAAACAGTGAGGAGAGGGGAAGGTCTTATTTGATCCAAATGGGTTTTCCTGACAAACTGGAGAGTGCCAGCTAACTCAGCATTTTCTGTTTCATTTTCAATTCAACTGTTACTGTGCTTTTTTTTTTAAAAAAAAAATCTCCTTTCAGAAATGATTCATTTACTGCTCTCCATTGGTCTTGACTTACCTACAGAGTAGCCCCAACTCCCCCAACACTAGACATACTGTACCCCAGATGTTGGGGCTACTCTCTGGATGAATCAGGTTGCAGGAAGAAGGGCTCGATCTCTGCTATCCAGGTAAGGGAAGGTGTGCCCTAACTTGGATACTTTGGGCAGGTGTACATGAGGGAAGCTCTCTCTTAACATTCAGGATTTCAAGAAAGCTTCAATATACACAGGTCAAACTAATACTTGCTGAGCACTTCCTGTGTGACAGGCGAGGCATTCATACCCTTCATCTCCCCTGGAGAGAGAGACAATGTGTATGTCAAAGAACAGACCATGCTTATGGCTGTAATCCCAACACTTTGGGAGGTCGAGGCAGGAGGATTGCCTAAGCCTAGTTCAAGACCAGCTTCTGCAACATAGGGAGACCCTGCCTCCATAAAAAATTAAAAATTAGCCAGGTATGGTGGCATGCACCTGTGGTCCCAGCTATTTGGGAGGCTGAAGGAGAAGGATCACTTGAGCCCAGGAGGCTGAAGCTGCAGTGAGCTGTGGTTGCCACCACTGAACTCCAGCCTTGGTGACAGAGTGAGACCCTGTCTCAAAAACAAACAAAAACCAAAACAAAACAATAAAGAACATGCCATGGGTAGCAGTGCCTGAATGCCTTGGTTGGGTCTCTGCTTTATTGCTGTGTGACCTTCTGTAGCTCACTGGACCTCTTGGAGTCTCAGTTTTTTCTTCTGTAAATGGAAAACTGATAAGGCTTTTGTGAGGATTAGCAATAATGCTTTTTTTTTTTTTTCCACTTGGCATGTAACAGATGCTCTGTAACTGACAACTATTACTAATAACCTATATATTATCATAACTAGGGGTTCTTGGCTTTTTGAAGTCATAAAATAATTCCAAATTTTCATATTTCCTTCTTACCAATAATCCAAGAAATCTCTTGGTCACGAAAATCACAGGGAATCTAAACTTCATACAGATGCTGCAGAATACAGCTTAGACTACATCTAAAGAGCATCATGACTGATTCCATCTTTTGGGTCAGGACTCCTTCTGAGCTTCCATTCATACAATTGCATCAAAAGGGTTTCAAAGGTCAGGAAAATATTTCTGTGCTTCTATACACAGATCATCCACTTTGGCTGTTGGCCTGCCTTGCTGCGCTGTGACAGAAAAGGAGGGATGTTTAAGATGAGTGTTGCAGGATTTCAGGATATTCATGAGAGTCACTTCACTGGCACTGTCATCCTCTCTTTAGAAAGAGAGGTCCTCTTAGCTACAGTGTGGGTCAATAAGCATACCCATGGGAGCTGGCCTAGAGGAAAAACATCTTCCCCCAACTTTCTACACACTGTGAGAGCAAAGGCTACAGTACAGACTGTGGGGTGGGTAGCTCATTATGCTCTCGCATCACAAGAGAAAACCTCTGAACCATGAAGTAGAAGAGTGATAGGGTGCAGTGCCATCAATTCACGAAGGTTGAAGGTAATTCTGCTTGGAAGCAAAGAAATGATTTTTCCTTTAAGAGCCAGATTTTGCAGGGATATAACTCCGGGCAAATTCGTTGTACATATATATTGACATACCTACATTCCCAAGTCTACATCAGCACTTCTTAACCAGAGGCGCACACTACAATCACCTAGGGGCGTTTTTGTTTGTTTAAACTATGTCTGGGCCTTATACCAACAGCTGCGATTCAGTAGATCTAAGAGAGAAATGGGAATATACTTAGAAACATCTCTCCAAGTGCATAAAGCTGTGTACTCACAGTCAAGCACTGGTCTAGCTCAATGTACAAATACTAGATTCTATTCTATTGCTGATCAGATCTGACACTGCTATGCCTTGTCAACTGCAAGTGGGCTCAGTGGAAATTCAGAGACCTGGGGCATCTTTCCAGAGCTGTACATGCAGGAATAATAAGAAACTGTTCAAATGCCAACTCTGAGGAGCCCTGCTTGGAAAAGCTGCTGTTTAAATATCTGGAGAACGAAAATGTGCAGGTGTTAGAAGCCACAATCACCAACTCAGAGAGAGAAAAAGGACTCACGTGATATCAGGTCAAAAGATTTTTTGTCTTCGGCATTAGGTTTTACTTGGCAGGTGAGAAGGTTCAACTTAGCTGGTTGCCTGTTAGACTGGGAAAAAAAGGGAAAATGGAGAAGTTATATGCAGCTCTACTCTCTTGTCTGCAGGCTCAGTGCCCTGCAAGGCAAGTAAGCAGTTCACAAGGGCTGCTCAGTGGTACAAAAATATATTTTCAGCAACGAAGAAACAGATACCTGAGTATTGTTCAAAGTTTACTTCAAGAAGACATCAGATCTGTAAGTTTCTGCCCTCAAATATAAGCTGGTAAGTTTAGTAAAGTTTTATTTATCCCACTTGAATTCTAAATCTCATTAAAGATAGGGAAAAAAATTAGGTGTCCTACTAAATGTCTTTAAACTGTGCATAAATATCCTGATGATTTTTCAGAATGGAATAAAAAATAATTCACCTTACTTCCAATGAACAGTGGGCATGATCCATGGAAATTTACCTTTCTGGAACCTACACATACCTAAGCACAAACAGTTGGCACTTTTAATACTGTATCTTACTGTGAAATGTAGCTAAGCTATATTGCATTTATTCATTCAAAATGATCCCAGTAATCAATCATCCTCAAACTGATATCCCAGATATCCATGGATTCAACAAATTTTGGTTGTCATGCAAAATTTACATTGCTTCTCTCAGAAGTACAATGACAATTACTACCTGTGAGGCAATGCTTAATGAACCCCAATATCTGGGGAGAGAGAAAATCTGAGAAGGATTTAATATAACTTATCAGGAAATCTCTTGGTCACACATATAAAACAGACCCTACAGTATCCAGATAGTCATGCTACCTTAGGAAGTCTTGCCACATATTAACACTGGGCAACACACTCTCCTGCCTGCCCATGTCCAAGGTCACATGCTGGACAATGGCTAAGATTCCTCCTTCCTGCAGAAGCTGACCAAGGAATGAAATGTTTTAGTGCCTGGGCTGGGCTGTGCTCGAACTTAAAAAGCCTGCAGAAATAAGCAGTAAAAGTCTTTAGTTGGACCTATATCCCTGTCTCAAATGAGAGACAGGGTTCTCAAAATCCTAGTACCAAGTGCATCTCCAGCTGAGGAATTACAATTTTTAGGGAAAAGAGAGGGAGAGGGTGTTAGACACAAGTCACATCAGTGAGCCAATCAAAGTCTGAAATAGCAGAGATGGCATACAATCAAGACAACTTCAATAACACACTGCCGCCTCTCCTAAAAAACAGGCATTAAACATTTCTGTTTACCTTCCTGTGCTCTCTGGGCCATTTTCAAGATCTTTCTCCCTCTGTGATTTCAATGACATTAGACACAGAAAACAATGCCGTTTGTCCCATATCTATCTGTTCCAAAGCAAATTGCTTTGTGAGGGGAAGTGAGAGACCCAGGGGATTCCGTGTTCAATGCATGTACCTTTGATTTAGAAATGGAACCAGAAGTACAAGAGAATCTTGCCTAAGAGGAAACACTGCTTGGGAAGATTATTAGTAACTCTAGTAAATTGTATTGGCTGTGAAACTGGGAAATGGTGACAGCTCCACAGCATTAACTCTGAAGACTTTACAGCAGACCTTACCTGTCTTCATCTAATCATCAGAGACACCAGAGGACCAGAGCTGTTTTCCAGTAGCTCCGATGAAAAGAATGGAAAACAGCTGCCCAACCTTCCCAGTAACAACCTTCTTGTACTTGAAGATGGTCATTAAGTCACCTCCTAGCTTTCCCTCCTCTATACTAAGTAATGCCTCTTACTTATCTTCAGAGTTTCTATTTTCCACCCTTTTAGTCATCTCTTGATCTTCCCAAGCTTTTCTGCATCCTTCTTTAAATGCAGGTTCCAAATTGGAACATAATATTGTAGCAAGAGTTCTCACATTAACTGGGTTGCTACCTTTTCAGGTGGTCGTATGTTATTGTCATTCATATGAGAAAGTCAGCAATTTTATCAACATTCAAAAAGATGAGATGTAAAAATAACAGTTTTTCTTAGAAAACAGCTGAAGTTTGAGTTGCTAAACAGCTGAAGTTTGAGTTGCTAAAGGCCTCAGACTCCAAAATCAGAATCTGTAGCCACAAAGCAGGCTCAGCCCACTGTAAAAGGAAATATACTCAATTGTAGAAGATTTGCACAAGACATAAGGAAGAAGACATAAGAAGACATAAGGAAGAACTTCCCAAGCTTAAGTTGATTATGCATAACAAGAAGTTTCAGGTTTCTTAAGTAGAGAAGAACTGCCTTTGAAAAATTTAATGATTTTTAAGCTGGTCAGGCACAGTGGCTCATGCCTGTAATCCCAGCGCTTTGGGAGGCTGAGGCAGGTGGATCACTTGAGGGCAGGGGTTTGAGACCAGCCTGGCCAATGTGGCAAAACCCTGTCTCTACTAAAAATACAAAATTTAGCTAAACACGGTGTTGCATGGCTGTAATCCCAGCTACTCGGGAGGCTGAGGCAGGAGAATCACATGAGCCTGAAAGGTGGATGCTGCAGTGAGTCAAGCAAGACTCTGTCTCAAAAGAAAAGAAAAAGAAAAATTTAATAATTTTTAGACACTATTTACATTTGAATGTGACAGAAGGTTAACTTTACCTTTTTTATTCTCCCAAAGTCTAGGTTTCTCTGGTGTTTCTGAACAACCTTACTAACAGATACAACCAAGAACAGATATGAAATATTAAAAAAAAAAAAACATACACTCAGCTAAGTATTAACTGCATTCAGACAAGTTAAACAGCACTATTCACCTCTTACTTCTTTCTTTCTCTCTGGTTGTTTTTTTTTTTTTTGATAGGGGTCTCGTTCTGTTGGCCAGGCTGGAGTGCAGTGGGGTGACCGTGGATCACTGCAGTCTCAACCTCCTGGGCTCAAGTGATCCCCCCACCTCAGCCTCTGAAGTAGCTGCAACTATGGACACACATCATCACACCTGGCTAAATTTTTTTTGGTTATTTTTTGTGGAGACAGTCTTGCCATGTTGCCTAGGCTGCTCTTAAACTCCCGAGCTCAAGTAATCTGTCTGCTTCAGGCTTCCAAAGTGCCGAGATTGCATGCGTGAGGCACCATGCTGGCCTCAGGTCTCAGCTCTCCTTTCTTTCTTTTTAAAAACAAACAAACAAAGAACAAAAAAAGTTTTAGATTTGGGAATACATGTGAATGTTTGTTACATAGGTAAGCGTGTGTCACAGGGGTTTGTTGTACGTATTACTTTATCACCCAGGTATTAAGCTCAGTACCCAATAGTTATCTTTTCTGCTCCTTTCCCTCTTCACCTCTCATTTCTAAGCATGGACTATTTCAAAGTACTTTGCTGATAAGGAATTTACACAGTTTAAAGAACTCCACGATTGACCCACAACTTCAATGGTGATGACGTATGATGTTTATTCTCTTAGAAGTTGGTCAAATCTACTAGACTGACTTTTGCTATGTTAACATGAACTGCGTTTGACACAGGAACATTCTGCCTACATAGAGTGTTCTCCAAACTGAGCTGCCAGTGAGGCATCTGACAAAGCCATCATCCCAAAGGTGACTTGGAGGAGCCAAGTATGCACAATTTTTGACTGTCTAAGCAGCTGACATACCCAGTGCTGAGCCCATGAATACCAGAGGGGAGTGGTATGTTCCACAAAAGTCGAAGGACCAAGGCATTTGAAGCATGGAAATCACTACAGTAATAATTCCAACACCAAATGTTTGCGTAACTTTCCAAAATTTCAAGGCACTTTCTTGACATTTAGTACTAATTTATAGGCATATTGATTACACGCGGTATAATCTTTCCTGGGATTTCAGCAGACTAAAAGTAAAACTAGATGATTTACTCTGGGCTATACCACAGTGGAACAGTTTAGGAAATGGTTTTGTATTGTTTAAGTAAAGGAGAGAAAAAAGAAAGCAAAACAGAAGAGAAACTCTGGAAACGTCTATGTGTCTACTGAGTCCTTGCTGTTGATTCCCATCCTGCTCAGAATAAACATACATCTGCGCCATGACCTCTAGGCACCAACAGCAGGCCCCCTTCTCGCACTCAGCTCCTGTCACTCTGAGTTGTTCCTTTGGCTGAGGAGGGGCACTGGTCCTTCCTGCTGCTCACACATTCCTGCAGGCCCTGCTTACTTCTTGCAGGATTCTCATCAATCAGCAGCATCTCAGAGGGGGCGGTGCCTGGCCTGACCACCTCCCCATGACGTTCCATTCTTGTACACTCTGCTGTATTTTCTTTCCAGCTCTTATCACTCCTTATTTGCTTCCTGTCTTCCTTCCCACTAAGGGCGCACACACTTTTTCTCATTAAAATCTGTCTGGCACACATCAGGTACTAGCAAGATCAGAGCTCACAGCAGACTTGACCTCCCAGGCTCAAACAATTGTTCTACCTTGGCCTTCCTAGTAACTGGTACTATGTGTGCATGCCACATGAGGCTAATTAAAAAATATATGGTTTTTTTTTAGAGACAGGATCTCACTCTGTTGCCCAGGGTGGAATGCAGTGGTGCAATCATGGCTCACTGCAGCCTTGAACTCCTGGGCTCAAGGCATCCTCCTGCCTCAGCCTCCCAAGTAGCAGGGACTACAGGCACACCTCACCATGACTAATTTTTTAGTTTTTTGTAGAGACGGGGTCTTGCTTTCTTCCTCAAGCTGGTTTAAACTCTTGGCCTCAAGTGATCCTCCTGCCTCAGCCTCCCAAAGTGCTGGCATTATAGCCATGAACCACCATGCCCAACCTCAATAAATATTTACTAAATGAATGACTACATTCCCGGCATCTTATGTCATACACTATCTCATGTACTACCACCTGTGAGGGAAGTCTTTTCAGTTTCTTTTACTAAGTGAAGAAATGAAGGCAGAGAGGTTAAGTAACATTCCTAAGTTCTTCCAGCAAGGAAATAGTTTGCATGGGTCAGTGCCCCTACTCATTCTCTTCTGCGTTCACTCTGCAGTCCAGTTTGGAAAGAAAGTAATCTGATATAGCTCAGGGAATAACAGCTGGATGCCCAGCACACAAGAACATTTCCTCCTGGTTACAATAAGGGTTAGAAGTCAATAAAGCAAAAGCTCCAAAGATTAACTTCTGTTTTAATATCTTCTTGGGTTATTTGATTCTCCTCTACTTACTTTCATAATTGGGAAAAAGAGAAATTTTAGAAGCCACTTTGAATTCCTAGTTTGAATTCCTACTTACTCATTCATCATATATTTATTAAGCCTCTACCACATTCCAAGCACATCTGAAAAACACACTGTCTGTGCCATCAAGCATCTATGGAAACAGATCTGACTAGGTATGGGGCCCAGGGACCTGAGCTCAGGGGTGTGCACCAAAGATGTAGGCAAAGCTCCACACAGGCAGCCTCAACCTTCTAGAGAGGACTTGGAGCGGGGGAAACGGACAAACTGGAAAGCGTGAGGAACAGGCCCAAAGGCCTGGGGCATAGGAGAGGACAAGCTGCAGGAGGTGATGATGAGCACACAAAAAGGGAGACTCTGCATGCGGCACTAAGAAACTCACATTCCCACCCATGACCCTGGCAATCTACTGGAGGAAGCTAATCAGTGGAGTGACCTGTATTTCACAGGGGTAACTGGTGGGAGAGATGGAGGAGGTAGAGAGAAGCTGAGAGAGTAAGGAAGATAAGCAATGAAATGAGGAGGGCCTGAGTTACAGCTACCTTATAGTAGTGGTGCTGGTAGCCAGAGGCTTAAGACAGCTAAAAAGGGAGACTTTTAATGCATCATTCCACAAGTAACCTTTACCCTAGAATGTGAATTACTCAGTACAGGAACATTTTGAATGGTGATTAGAGGGAGGGACACATGGCTCCTGAAGGCTCTCTTGAGCAGCATCTCTTCGAAAAGCTACAAGAGCTTCTCCAAATCCAGTTATGACACTTTTCAAAAATGAAGATTCTACAACTCTGTTCTTTCAAACTCTGAGGCTTGTCCTTTTACAGGTTTTACTTCTCATTAAAATAAGACACATTCACAGAAGAAAATGAGACAGAGATAGTGCAAAGAAGAAACCAAACATTAGTTGTTAATCTCACTTTTACATGCAGCAATAAATATTATTAATACCTTAATTTTACCAAGATATATGTGTAAGATGTCTGTTTTTTTTTTTTTGACATACGTTGGTTCAACTTGTATATACTGTTTTGTAAACCATTTTTCCCAATTAACAATTACACAGATGTCTTCGTTTTACATACCCCTCCCCCACACACCTTCAGACAAAAGGCAAACCTATTTAAGTTTTCGATTTTTGAAAATGTTTCAACCAAGGAAGCTCTGGCTATATTTTATGAAGAGAAGTGATGAAGATATCCCTCTGACATAATACAAAGTGGCCGTTCAGCTAGGAAAATCATCAAACATGTAAGTAGAAATGCATGCAGAAACAGAATGAACCAATTCCAATTAATGTTTCTGTGTTTCCTAAAAGAAAATAAACACGACACATTTGTCTTTAAACATCTTAGCGTGCACCATGGTTCTAGTATTTTTGCTGGAAAGGTAAAGTTGTTAGCACAGGCATATTTCTCACTTAGCAGAAAACAGCTGCTACTGGAATTAGTACCCAGACATGAAAATTATTTCCTCCCATCATCATACTGAATTGTTCTGCTTTACAAATAAGAAGTGAACATCATTAATTACTTGGAAAATAGGCCTCACCCAGCCAAGATGAAGCTGACGTGTGGAAAGAGGTAAAAATAAAATGACAAAGCACTCTTCACTTCCTATGCTAGTTCCTGAAAACAGAGCTGCTCAGACCATTATGGTCATTTCGAAGTTTTCATTCCATCAGTACTTTTTTAGACACCTACTGTCCCCTACAGGGACATATATTTTTGGCACACAATCAACAACCACAACAAACCCCTAGCAAGAAATTAAGGTAAATGCTGAACGCCTACCACTGCAGAAAGATCTTATCTCCAGAATTTTAGCAATCAAGACTATTAACTTTTCGCCTTCCAAAAAGATAAAAGGTAACATTTTTTTTTTAAACTGAGCACCTAAACTGCCAGGTACATTGTATCTATTATATTATTTAATTTTTGCAATGACTCTGCGACTTAGGTACTGTTCCTAAAGCCACTTCATAAATGAGGTAACTAAGGATCAGGAAGGTGAAGTAAACTAACCCATGTTTTGCAAAAAGTAAAAGGCAAAGCTGAATTCTGAACAAATCTCTTCTCACTTATCACAATGTCTCCCTATCAAGACAAGCCCTTGGAAAACTTACAAAGTCAGTCAAAATATAGCTTTACTGTTTTGCCTTTTCAGGTTCTTACTGCCCTTAAATGGCCAGTTGCCTCATTTTCCCTCCAGATACATGTTCCAAATTCCAAACTTACTACTCTGTAGCCACAACCCAAGCTCTCCCAACCCTTGTGTGACCCTTCAGACAGAGAAGATATAAGTAGAGATTATCTAACTGAAGTAATTCATTCTAGAGAGTGGATGACTGAATTCCCTTAACCCTCCCAACCACTTTATTTATTTCTTTGCCAAACATTTATCACTGTTATCCCTCAACCATTTTAATAAATGGACTCATTTCCAGTTGGCAGAATGTATGTATATGTGAGAAAGAAATATTTGAAAATAAAGTGCGCCAAGAAAATGTCTTTCATTGTAGCAAGGAAGCTGTTACCTTACTTTTGAGAGGATATTCCACTCAAATCAACATTAAACAATGAATGCTACAATGCAAATAGAAAAAAAGAGCTTATTGGGGGCTCCTGCTAAGACATGGGGCTGATGTTGCTGCATCCAATGAATCCATGTAGGCATTTCTGCAAATATTTATTGAGTACCTACTATTTGTTAGTATATAGAGTTTGGGCCGGTACAAGAAGAATTTTTAAATTCACATTTCCTATTTAGCTACAATAGCCACTTTATGTCATGTTATCCCACAAGGGTACATAAAACAAAAACCTTCAGATTTGGCATATTTGTATAAAATGCATTAATTTGATAGTTAAACATCTGAGCTATAGTATATATATATTTTTTGAGACAGAGTCTCACACCTTGTCATGCAAAGTAGAGTGCAGTGACATGATCTCAGCTCACTGCAACCTTCACCTCCCGCCTCCTGGGTTCAAGTGATTCTCCTGCCTCAGCCTCCCAAGTAGCTGGGATTACAGGCACCTGTGCCATCACACCCAGCTAATTTTTTGTATTTTTAACAGAGATGGGGTTTCACCATGTTGACCAGGCTGGTTTTAAACTCATGTCCTCGTGATCCACGCTCCTCGGCCTCCCAAAGTGCTGAGATTACAAGCATAAGCTGCCATGCCAGGCCCCTAATTTATGTTTTTAAAAAAGTATTCTCATCGCGTTTTATAAAAAAAAATGGGCAGTGAGTGGCTGAGACAAAAATGTGTTTGAGACTTGTATTATTCTCACACAGAAAGGGCAGTCTTTAAAGCTAGGGAATCATCATGCTGATGAGAACACAGCATTTACTCATGCTGGGCCCTGTGCCATACGTCTTACATATACTTGCTCACTTAATTCTCACAATCACCCTAAAACTAAGTACCTCTATTTTACTACTTGACAGATGAGGAAAATAAGGCACCAAAAAGTTAACTCTGCCTTCAGGTCACAGCTAGTAACAGCAAAACATCAGGTTAAAGTAAAACTATTTTCTTTTTTTGAGGCAGGGTCTCACTCTGTCGCCAAGGGTGGGACAGCAAGTATCTTAGAACTAAGCAAGTATCTTAGCTCTTCTGAGTCTCAAGCTATCTCACCACCACAAGGGAAAACAATGCTATCTCTGCTGCAATAAAGAACTAGGCAATGCATGACAAATGTCTGGTGCTCTACTTTCAAGTGGGAGGCAGCAAAGGCTCTGGACTTTACCTTCTTGGGTGCATAGCTGGCTCTAGCACTTAATGTGACTTTCAAGCTTCTTCCCACTAAAAAGGAGATTAACACGTACTTCCTTGTGAAGGTGTTATCAAAGTTAAAAAAGAATGTATGTAAAGTGCCTAGCATGTAGTGAGTGCTCAATAAATGTGACCTATTTTATTTTGAGACAGGGTCTTGCTCTGTCACCCAGGCTGAGTGCAATGGCACAGTCATGGATCACTGCAGCCTGGACCTCCTGGTTTCAAGCAGTCCTCCTGCCTCAGCCTCCTGAGTAGCTGGGATTACAGACAGACAGGTGACACCACACCCAGCTAATTTTTTATTACTATTTTTTTTTTTGGTAGAGACAAGGTCTCAGTATGATGCCCAGGCTGGTCTCAAACTCCTAGACTCAAGTGATCCTCCTTCCTCGGCCTCTCAAAGTGTTGGGATTACAGGTGTGAACCACTGCACCTGGACAACTATCTTTACAATGACCAATTCTTCCAAAAATACCTCCTCTGATGGTGTTCACATAGCTGATACATAAAATTCTATTATTTTTTCCCTTTAGATTAAGGCAGTATTCCTTGTTAAAATGCAATCATCTCTGGAAGAATTTCCCATTAAGTCACTAAGGCTCAAATAGAACATCAGATCTTATCTAAGGTGGAGGTTCCAGGGGAGTAAACTGAATGGCCATGGGCAATAGGCAGCATCAGAAGGAGCACAGAAGTCTAGGGGACACAACCCTGGTGAATGCGATGACACAGAGCCTGCTAACAGAGGGACTCTAGACACACAGAGGAGAACCAGAAGAGTGGTGAAAAAACTCAGTAACTCTGGGGACTTAAAATACTAAGTGTTTTAACCAACATCTGGCCTTGAAAGAAGCTTAGACCTGTCCATTGCTCTGACTTTACTGTTTCATTTATTTAAAAGGGCACTGAACTAGAATAAAGAAGGAGGTGATGAGAATTAGACTTCAAACTGGCTAAGTTCTAACTGAGGCCCACAATCCAGCTCACAAAGTTGACAAATACTGTCATTGGCTGCAGATTTCTGAGTAACACAACTCCATTCTACTCCCTCTATATTGTAACAGTAGCAAACAATGGTGGAAGGGCTCAGAGGGTCTCCGCTCTGGCTGAAGTTGAAGTTATCTGATTAGTAGTACTTGGGCTTCATCGCTAGATCAGTTAAATCGGAATCACTGAAGGTGGAACCAAGTGATTCTAATGTCCCATAAAGGATGAGACTCATTGGATTCATTTGGCCAATTACAGCCCCCTTCAATCACTTGCAATGGTTCACTGAGGTGGATGTGATGAGAGTTTTCATTTGCAATAAACTGTATACTGATGCTTCTCATATCTAATCTTGTATCTCAAATAGGGAAAAGAAGACCCTTCACCAGGATTCAAATAGAGTAAACATCTCTGCTGCACGTATTATTTCAAAGAATAACCTTTAAGATATTAGCAGATATATTTCTAAACTTATATTTTATAGAACTTGAACTTGGGAAGCCCTCTAGTAGACATTTATGTCTTCAGGTTCTGCATTTGCAATGTGCAAGACAAAGATATTTCACAGTGACTCTTAGTTTTGCAAACAGTGTAGCTTACGTCGTATGTCCAAATAACATTTTCTATACTGGAACAACTATATTTCTTTTGCCAGGGAATATGGCTGCGGAGAAGGTTCAACACCAGTGCCTTTGGACCCATGGTTGCATTCCTTTTATCAGAGACAGGTCTTGCTATTTTGTCCAGGCTGGAGTGCAGTGGCTATTCACAGGTGCAATCATTGCACACTGCAGCCTTGAACTCCTGGCCTCAAGTGATCCACTGGCCTGTCTCCCAAGTACCTTGGACTACAGGTGCATGCCACCATGCCCCACTTGCAGATGCATTTTGAATTTCATTCAGGAAAGTTAACATCTGGTCTTTTGTCTAAAAAAGCGAGGGGATGTTAGTGAGTTTTCACAAATGACAATGTCACAAATGTCACAATGACAGCAAGGTGAGGAACTGGCTCATAAAGTGAAGGAAAAAAATGGCATTACCTGAAGCTGTTGAAAGAGACATAAAACAGAATTACAATTCAAAACAGGGAAGGAGCAATTCAGACAGAATTAAAACAATACTGGTTCAAGTTCATACTTAACTTTTATGTATTTTTTTTTGGTAGCTAGAATACATAGATAGCAACAGCTTTCAAAGAGTGTCTTATCTGAACCTCTGAACTCTTTATAGAGGGTAAGGAAAGTGTTATTATTTCCACGCTTATTGGCCTCTCTTAGGCTCCATGAACACACTGTCCAGCCTCATGATTTTGGACTATTCTCCTCCCTCTACCGGGGCTCTCCTTGCCTAGCTTTATGCTACATGATCAGAAAAGCCTTTCCTGACCACACGAAAGTAGCTGCCCATTTGTTTTCCATCACAACCTTCTGCTCACTTCTTTTATGGGACTTATCCTTTGTTTAGCACAAGCTCCAGGAGGACAGGTGCCACTAATTCATCACTGCTTCTATAGTACCTAGCCTAGAAAGGAATAAAAAAAATTTAATGAGTACATTATACTCATTTTATATCTGAGAAAATCAAGGCTCCAAAGGCTGAAGTAACTTATCCAATGTCCTACAGTTTTTTCAGGGGTTTGAGTCTGGGTTTAACTGGCTCCAAAGTTTGCCCTCTTACAACTCACAGTGCTGCTTTCTAATCTGTTGGAGCAAAGAAAAATATTCTCATTCTCTCTTCTCAGTGACAATGAGGGTAAAGATGTGGAATCAGGGGACAGCCCAGGAGAGCCTCCAAAGGACAGTCACAGAAACAAGGTTATTGAACGCATTGCAAAGAAGAGAGCACTCCATTTTGCAGGTCTCTTCCTGCTTCCTGAATGTGCTTTTAGTGCTTCTTTTAAAGCCCTGGCAGCTGAATGTTATCTTCCGGGCTCTGGATAGGGCAAGAAAACAAGAGACTTTAGATCCAAAGAGCCAAAGAAAAGGGAGAAGAAACACATCCAATTCTTGCTTTAGTGAAATGCCATGGAAGGTGACAGAGCTACTGTTAATCCCTAACAGGCAGAAATTAAATTTCTATGAGAGAATAGGTACCCCAAATGGGCTCTGTAAAGTACACTGAGTAGTGATGAAAAGAGCAATGCAGAAGAATTCCAACGGCCAGGTGTGGCAGCTCACATCTGTAATCCCAGACTTTGGGAGGCCACTTTAAGTCAGGAGTTCAAGACCAGCCTGGCCAACATGGCAAAACCCAGTCTCTACTAAAAATACTAAAAATTAGCCGGCCATCGTAACACATGCCTGTCATCCCAGCTACTCAGGAGGCTGTAACATGAGAATTGCTTGAGCCCAGTAAGCCAAGATGGTGGCACTGCACTCCAGCCTGGGCAACAAAGGAAAATGCTGTATCAAAAAAAAAAAAAAAAAGAATTCCAATAAACCACAGTTTAAAATGAAGACACACATTAGAGAAGTAGTAATAATAGCTGACATTTATTGAGCACTAATTCTGCCCTACATTCTAATTATTTATAATCAATAAACTCATTAATCTTTACAATCACTTATGAATTAGGCCTTATTAACAGCTCTATTTTATTTAGATGAAAAATCCTCACTAGAGATTTAGTGTCAGGGTTGAAATTCAAGCCTAGGCAGTCTCACTCCAGGGTTCCGGATGCTGTGATCCTACCTCAGCTCACTGAGATGACAACAGCTATTAAGTTTTAGGAACACTTATTGTGATCCAGGCTCTGCAAAGCTTTAAATACATCATCTTATTTAATTCCCACAACATGGAAAACAGGTATTGTTATTCTGTTTTACAGATGAGTAGTAAAGTTAAGTAGCTTGATAAAAGGCACATACAATAAGATGCTGAATGGGCATTTAACTGCAGATGGACTCAAAAGGATGTGCTCTGAATCTCCCTGTTTAAAATGATCAGCCTATCAAGTAGGTAGACACACACACACTATCTACCTATGAGGTGGAACCTCTAAAGAGGTCAGCTGGATTTAACCTTTTTGAGTAAAACATCAGACCTTAATGAACTTCTGTGTGCTATTAAAAATACTTTTGGTGTTGGCTGATTGAGAAAAAAGTGACTATAAATCTAATAACTGCTCCAAGTGTTAATCATACAGGCATCTGAAGACGTTTAAAAGATGCAACATTATTTAGGCAGTTTCAGATTCCAATATAAATTCTTGGAACACTTGTTTTATCTTCATGACTAGTACTCCTGCTTCTCCCTTCCCAGAATCCCTTACAGCGTTCTCTACCCTAAGACCCCATGACTAATTTAAGGAGTTTCAAGGTAAGGCCAAGGTAGAGAGTTCCACTGCAAAGAACTGTTATTTGTGAAACTTTCAAAGACCTAACAACAATCTGGCATCTGAGAAAAAAAAAAAAAACAAAAAAACGCTATGATACAGTAGAAAGAGTACAAGCTTTAAGGCTGAAAAACTGGTTCAGCTATTTACAAACTTCATGACCCTGAGGCATGGACTTTAACCTCTCTGAGCTTCATCTATAAAATGCAGTCTCATTAGAAAAGTGTTCACTGAACACTAAGAACATGTCAGGCAATGTGTTAGGTATTGAAAATTCAAAGATGAAGATGCGGTCCCTACCTCCTAGGAACTTCCAGCATGGTGAGGAAGGAAGATAGTGATGCCTATCCTGTAAGGCCATCTTGAAGATGAAGTACAGGGTGCATTCCAAGTGTTCCATAGATGGTAGTTCTTTTTCTTTTTACACCCATTATTTAAACAATGTGACACTGTGGTTATTAAATTCAGGGAGTAGGGTTTTTGAAGAGGATAGTTGCTTATACTTTTGAAACTGATTTTTCAAGATTACTACAATAAAATAATATGTAAACTATAATTCTTATACTTTCTGTTGTAATTTGTTTTATTATATTTATTTATACTATAATGCTTTTAGTTAGAAAAAGCAAACAATTAGAAAGTATAGAAATCTGTAATAGTTTAGTAGCTTCATATAAACTTTATACTTAAGTTTTGAGGCTAAAATTTTTTTTTTCTTGAGACAGGGTCTGGCTCTGTCATTCAGGCTGGAGTGGCGGCGCAATCTTGGCTAACTGCTGCCTCCACCTCTTAGGTTCAAGCAATTCTCCCACTTCAGCTTCTTGAGTAGCTGGGACTACAGGTGTGCACCATCATGCCCAGCTAATTTTTGGATTTTTTTGTAGAGATGGGGTTTTGCTGTGTTCCCTGGGCTGGTCTCAAACTCCTGCGCTCAAGCGATCGCCTGTCTTGGCCTCCCAAACTGAGGCATGCGCGGACTACAGGCATGAGCAGATTACAGGTGTGAGCCACCTTGCCTGGCCTGAGGCTAACTGAAATGTTTGCCATATATTTGTTAGAACTGATATTTTGAAATGAAAGCATCTTATACTGTGTTTAGAACATACTAGACTGGTCCACAGTTGGAAGCTGCTATCATTAATATTACTATTGTTATAGCAAATTCAGAGATTCACACTGAATTTGGTTTCCACAGTGCTGCATTACTTTGAATAGCCAGTAAAAAAAAATTTTTATCTTAACAGATACATGAAAAGCAAAGAATTTATGAATGAAATCTTCTAAGGACCGACTGCAAATTTTTCAGGTGTACACAGAAATTTATTTCTCCCTAGAATAGTAAGCTGGGGACATGAATCACCCCTGAAGCAGATCTTGGTTGGATGCCCAAGCCAATAAACCTTGTACCATTAATCTAAATGCATACTTGGCCCTCTACATCCGTTTGATAAGAACAATTTGTAGAGGTGACATTGATTAGGGCCTTCAAACCAAAGAAATTTCCATGTGTCCCAAACAAACACCTCAAGTTTTCTGACAACAAAGGTTCTTCTCCCCACTTTTTCAAAGATCATCGAAGCCCTTTATGTTCTCAGAAAACTGCTGGCCTTGATTTTCAACCTAATTCTAATCAATGGTGATTGCAAAGTCAGGAAAAGCCAGTTAAAACTTGCTAGAGACCTTTCTGCGGGAGCAGCAATGTGATTACAAGTGATGTAACTGGCAGCAAAAAAGGTCTGGGCCAAAGCCAATGAAAAGGGGGGAATAGAAATGCACAAATCAGCAGGAGGGAATCAGAAGTTAGGGGAGTAAGCTATTTCCCTCCAGGCTGCTCTGGGGGCAGGAGAGTGCTGATGTTTGTAGCAGGAGGGTCTGCTTGTCAACAGGTTCAGTATTGTCAGCAACATCCAATAAACTAATGGCAACAGCAATAATAACTATTAACAGAATGGCCACACATGGCGTGTTATCTCACTGAATCCTCATATAATCTTTATGCGTTAAATACTTTTCTCAAGGTCACAAAATAAATGGCAAAGTTGGCATTCAGACTCAGATCTGACAGATGCCATAGTCCATCCTCAGTCACTAGACAATGTGCGTGATGTGATATTTGTTGTTAATTCGAGCTTTAAGAATGCATATAAACAGTTGGCTTGGCCACAACAATATGTTTTGGCAGGAATAAGAACAAGAGGGGGGAAGGGAACTTATTTTATTTTTAGCAAATTGCCCAAGGTCATATAACTACTAAGCAGTGCCACTGATTCACTTCACCAACTATATGATCTCCCATCACTCTGCAACACCTTTCACAGCAGATTTCTAAGAAAAGTAAATAGATACAACATGATAAAGCCATTATATAACTTCTCAAAATGCCTAGTGAGGACTGTTACAGCCTGACAAATCCAGGGGGAGAGCTCTGCAGCAGAAGACAAAGAGACTTGGGGTACACATGGTAACTCGGACTGGGTGTGGTGGCTCATGCCTGTAATCACAGCACTTTGGGAGGCTGAGGTGGGTGGACTGCTTAAGCCCAGGAGTTCAAGACCAGCCTGGGCAACATAGCAAAACCCCCACCTCTACACAAAATACCAAAATTAGCTGGGCGTCATAGTGTTCACCTGTATTCCCAGCACTTAGGAGGCTGAGGTGGGAGGATGGCTTGGGCCTAGGATGAGGAGGTTGCAGTAAACACAGATCGTGCTACTGCACTCCAGCCTGGATGACAGAGCCAGACCCTGTCTCAAACAAAACAAAACAAAAACACGGTAACTCTTTGACGAAAAACACACCATCTATACAGTCAAAGGATCAGAAATTTTCACTCTAGTATACACAGCTGACTGTGTATGGAATTAAATATAAGAAAGTAAAAATTTGCTAATTTTTTCATCCATGCATCTTTGATACCTAGGCCAGAACATGGCAGAATGGAAGCTTAAAAAAAGATTGCTGAAGAAATGAGTAATTGTTAGATAGTCTCAATCATAATTACGAACAGATCTAAGTCTGTGGGCAGGATTTCTGATATCAGATGGGTAGCTGGACACAACTGGCATGATAGCTAAAAATTTCAGCTGAGCTGTTTGAGGGAAATCGAAGACCTCTGAGGAATTCCTCTGAGGAATCACGGAAAGTGGGCTGCGGCGGGGCAAGGGACAAAGATGATGCAACCGCTCAAGTTCTATAAAGGACAACAATCTTTAAGATGTGTGCAGCCATTTACACAAAGCTCTAGGCCACAAGTGTATACTAGGAGCCTTCTGCATGTCACGTTCTGTGTGAGAGGCTCATGACAGAAAGAAGAACAGGACTAGGTAAGTGCCTAAGAGGTGCTTACAGTCTAGTAAGACGATGGGTTCTGCAAGAAGAGAGAGAAGGGCCACATGGACTAATGTCAGACAGACACCCAAGTTTGAACTTCCAATTCTGCCAGTTACTAGCCAAGTTATAGCTGTTCTCTGTGCCTCAGTTTCTTCATCTGTAAAATGAAGGTTATTATACCACATAGGTTGTTGGGAAGATTAAGTGAAATAAATTTTATGAAGTTACGTCTATGGTAGTTCCTTTCCTCCCTGATAAAGAAATATCTAAAGCCAGCTGTAAGTCATACAAAATTGCCAGTGTAAAATGCTCATCTCTCATTTCTACTATTCTATTGGTAATTTATTGAGCAGTGGCCCAAGGACATCACTTGGCACAGGATACTGTAATTTAATGAGGTTTTTTTTTTTTTTTTTT
>CAUYLG010011485.1:0-46241 GCA_963573385.1 Cacajao melanocephalus | reverse complement strand
ATACAAAAAAATTAGCTGGGTGTGGTGGTGCGTGCCTGTAGTCCCAGCTACTGGGGAGGCTGAGGCAGGAGAATTGCTTGAACCCGGGAGGTGGAGGTTGCAGTGAGCCGAGATCGCGCCACTGCACTCCAGCCTGGTGCCTGGTGATGGAGTGAGACTCTGTCTCAAAATAAATAAATAAATAAATAAATAGTCTAAAACACAAGTTGGGGACAAAATTTGCAGTCAAAATATTTGACTTGATAGTTCACAATGGTTAGAAATCACTGGCCTCGATTGCAGTCATGTCCCATGTACCCTAGAGAGACTCAGCCCTGGCAGTGACAGTTTGGTCATTCAGCTTCATGAGATAAAGAACACAGCACCAGGAAGAGGCACAGGTCTTTGAGCTACCAGATGCTAAGTATGGTCCTGCTTTGATGCCCTTGTTAAAGCTCAGCTAACTTTGAGAAGATGAATTATTCTGTTACACTTAAGTAAAAACAACCGGGAAGAAAACAGCGCTAAAAACAAACAAGCCATCACCCAACAAAAATCTAGCATAATTATATGTGCAAGAGCCAGGAAGAAATGCTTAGGGGATTATCCCCCACAGGGCTGTTTCTTTCCACTAAAGCAGGTAATTGAGAGGTAGCCAGATCGGCCTTGGATTTAATTCTAGTCAGCCACACTAATTAGTGCACTTGATTTGATATTTCATACTTGGACTTAGGGGCTTATCAACATATTATGCAGATTTATGGAAAATTGGACACAAATGAATACTTGGAACAAATAGCCTTGATGATTTTTAAAACAGGTCCTTAATATTTTTATTACAATATTTTATTAGTGATTTTTTTCCCTTGAATGTCAGATCTTTTCTAGTTACCCCATGGCTTTATCTTTTCTAGATTATTTGAAGATTCATCTTTCATTCTCTTGCACTTGTGGGAATTGGATCAATTTTGTCATATTTATGCCAGACTTCACTTCAGCAGTAAACTTTCTTCTTTAGACAAATTCTCTTTTACTGCCATAACTTAGAGTTGTTCGAGGTTTAAAAATGGAAGAAAACCATTTGAAAAAAGAAAGTAGAGTTTGTTAATGATTAGTAAAGGAAAAAAAGTAAATACATTCAGGAGGTCCAGTCAAGAGGATCACCTGAACCTAGGGAGGTCAAGGCTGCAGTGAACTATAATTGCACCATTGTACTCCAGTGTGAGTGACAGTGAGATTCTGTCTCAAAAAAAAAAAAAAGTAAATAAAATTATTCCTCAATTAGGATACTACTAGTCTGCACTTGACATCAGATTATTCTTTTTTAAAAGTTAAGTATTTCAAGTTTGGTTATTTTAACAAAGGCTTCTTGATAATTTTAAATCGTAATAAGGTTACAAAATGTCTATAAAATGTTATAAGTTGGGGGTTGTGGAGGCAAAAGGAAAATAAAATCAGAAGGGGTTAGCTGAATTCTCTTTGTAGGTCAGGCACGTGTTCTTGCTTAGAGGGACAGGAATAATTGTCGTGCCCTTTGAGGGTGATGGCGGCTTGACACACTGGCTAGTTTTGACATAAAATTTTACTGCCTCTCTTTAACCTGTCTGTCACATATATCAGTCTTTTCTTTTCCTTCTCCTCCTGGGCATCCTGAGCTTCAGTTAGCCTAATAACTCTCTTGGCTCTTATAAGTCTGATAACCCCAATTTCAAGATGAATGATAGATCTTCTATTAGAGACAAATGGACATTCACATTGACATTCAATGAGGGCACCTTGCTCAGGCTTTTGAAATTCATCCTTTCTTTGATTATGCCTTTCAATAAGTCAAGAAAGCAGGGTTGGAAGAGGCAACAGAATGGGACATTTTTCTTTTTCTGTTCTCCACCTCATTTGTCAGTCACTGCACTGTTCTTGTGGGTTTCAGTTCTGCCTTCAATTTATTTCCATCATCCATCTTTTCTATGCCATTTTTCTTCCTCTGGTTGTTTCTTAACCTTCACTTTTTATTTGATCTAGATCTAGCTCTATACAAGAAGATTCAAGGTAGAGACAACTGCAAAAGGGGAAAAATAGTGATCTAAAAAAAGTTCACACGTATTCATGATAGATTTCACTGCTCTAGCAGAACCCAGTGAGAGGTACATTTGCCAGAATTGGGCCAACTATGGTCATTGCAGCCTTAGGTAGAGAAAGTCAGTCACTGCAAATTGCAGCCATCAAGGAAGGAGCCGGAGGCCAATACTATCACCTCTTTTTCATCACATCCTTCAGTCTTTTCCAGGACCTTCTATTGGTTGAATACAACCAGAAGCCAGAAGGCAAGAGAGCTTACTTTATATTGTCCATTAAGGTTAGCATTCTATCAGGATAAAAAAGGGCAGGGAATAAATATCAAGGAGAAAATAGACAACATGCAGTGGGTAAAAAGACAAAACCTTGTATGTTCTTCTTTCTCATCCTCATTTTTCTCTTTCACTGCTGAGCTTCATTTTGGCCTTTGTTTCCTGAGGTACCTATTTTCTTTACCATTCATTTGATAAAGTAATATAAGTTTCTGGCACTTAAAAATTTTTTTTATCTGTATATATATTGTTTGCTTAGCTCTAGACCATACCTTGTGCTCTCTGTGACCTTAAACTTTAAAACTTTCAATTATTGCAGATTAGTATTTTTAATGATATTTTGTGAACATGGGAGGTATAAGCCAAAATAAGAATTAACTGCAACCACATAATCAAAAATAAGAATTAGAAAGTTTTCTACAATTTAAAAAAAATATGGCTTGCTTTATATAGCCTTGCTATATGGTTCTTTAGAATTGGAAATTTTGAGAGCTACCTGGTACTGCCAAGAAGAGTCTTGGTCTTGCTCCTTTGTAGCTAAGAGACCAAGGGCAACTGCTTGTCAGTTACCTCGATTAAAATTGGAACAATAATACAAATCTCATAAAAATTTTTATTTCAAGAATTGAATGTGATAAATGAAATAAAAATATACATCGATGCTTGCTATTGTGCACTCGCAACTTGTTTCTATTTTTGTCTAAATGAAAGCAAGAGTTCTACTTTGTAGTTTGTAAGGTTCACAGTCCAAATAAAATAACTATTGTATTTCAGAAACCATGAAGAATAAAATAGCTGCTTGCTATAGGGGTGTTTAAAATGGACAAGTCTAAAGTTATATTTTTCTGCATTCATTTTTACATGTCATGATGAAAGTGTCACAGAAAGTTTCATTGAAGACTATTCTGAAAATCTCTATCACTCATATTCACATGTTTCTTGGTTCTCTGATCAACATGTAGGTTCCCTGGTTACTTCCTCCCTCATATCTTCTCTTTCCTTTTGTTGGCCACATCACTCTTTCTCCTGTCTGGAAGTTACAGTGTTTCAAATGAATTTCACTCTTATGAAAGGGGTCAAAGGCATAATTCAGTTAAGGGTAATGTTAGTGAAACCATTATCTGCAGTATCAAAGATAGCACCTGAATCCACAGAGTTCCCTTGCTGTCTATTCAGCCTAAAAATTTTAGTTCTGAATATCTCCAAGTTCATTTGGTGCAAAAGTAGTATCACAAATTTTTTTTATAAAAATACCACAGGCTTTGAAAGTCAATTTTATGTGAGAATTTCTTATGTTAGAGATTCACCATAACTTAGAGATTCACCATATTACTTAAGAGAGACTCTTAGAAGTGTACAGTAAATTAAAAAAAAAGGGGGGGCATTATTTTCCAAACTAAGTTGACTACAGATCAAGTTTGTTCCCTAGTTATATCTCACAGGACACATTTCAGGCAACCCTGACCTACGTCATTTTGTATAAATTATGGAGAAAATGTTTTCTTAGCAGCTGTTATAATAAAATATTTTCCCTAAGGAAATGACCTTTTAGTTGAAATTTCTACACAATTAAAGAGGGATATAAAGTGGAGTGAAATGAAAAAAAAACTGATGATGGCAAGAAAGAAGAATCAATTAAAAAAAACACAACTGTGGTTTGAAAATGAATTAGGACTTGGAGGAAAACAAACGTATCTAATGATTATTTTGTTAGGTGGTATGCATCCTAACATTCGCATTTTCCTTCTTTTTCCTAAATTTTGCATTTAATCTATAATGTTCAGTAACAATTTGTGAAATGTATTTGACTTGAGGAGATGGAACAACATACTGAGTCCTACTCCATGGCTAGAGTATGTGGTGAAACCAGAGATTGCTCATGAAAGAAAAGATGTTAATGTTTGTATAGTACAGGAGGATCTTATCAACAGAATTCTTAATAATGTATAAAATGGAAGCATTAATATTTGTCAAAAGAGAAAGAAACATTCACATATGGGAGTGTGCAAAGTTGTCAAGATGGGATCTTGGAGGCAGCATTCAAAATGGTTCTAAACTTTCTACACAAGATTGAATTTTCAGGTTGCATCTTGATTATAACTTTGGTCCCATGGACTAATGGCTAATAAAATACTCATAGCAAAATTTATCCACTGACTAGAGATTAGAAAACCAAATTCTAAAAACAAAGCAAAACAAACGCAAAAATCCCATCTGTTTTTATATTAAGTTACTGCAACAAAGGTAAATACCACACAGATAATTCTGAAATGACATTGTGTTTTGAGAAGTGAATGTATAATTTATATAGCTTATCTGTTGGGCTTAAAGTTTTTGAAGTTAGACATTATGGGCAGGAAAAAATCTGTGGATTGATTGGTTTTTTTGAAAATCACTTTATTGAAGAATAATTGATATACAAAAGTTTTACATATTTAATTTAAAAAAATTAATGAATTTAGAGATAAGTATACACCTTTGAAACTGTTGCCACAATCTATGCCATAAAGAGCCATACTATACCATCTGAAATTTCCTCCTGATCTATTTATTTATTTATTATTTTTGCAATAAGGACCCAACATAAGATCTACTCTTTTAGCAAGTTTCAAGTATGTAATATGGTATTGTTTACTGTAAACACTATGTTACAGAGTAAATCTCTAAGATTTATTCATTCTGTATAACTGAAACTTTGTACTCTTTGACTAATATCTTTTCATTTCACCCTCCCCTATCTCCTGGAGAAAAACATTCTACTTTCCGCTTCTATGAGTTTGACTATTTTAGATTCCTCATATAAGTGGTAGCATGGAGCATTTATCCTTTTGTGTCTTCCTTTTTGGCCTAGTTTATTTCACTTAGCATAATGTTCCCTGGGTTCACCCATATTGTTGCACTTGGGACAATTTCCTTTTTTAAATAGAATGATAATCCATTGTATGGATATATCACATATTCTTTATCCATTTAACCAGTGATAAATATTTAGGTTGTTCCCATATCTTAAAGTACTGTGAATAATGCTACAACAAATATGGAAAGACAGATATCTCTATGAGACACAAATTTTAATTACTTTGGTGTACCTTTACTCCTCCCTCAAAACTTTATGTTATTGACGTTACAATTTGTATTTTTATATTGTATAACCTTTTATAGATTTTTGTAGTTGTAGGTGTTTATTTATTTAGAGACAGGGTCTTGTGTTACCACCCAGGACGAAGTGCAGTGACACAATTATTGCCTACTGCAGCCTCAAACTCATAGGCTAAAGCAGTCCTCCAACCTCAGCCTCTTAAGTAGCTGAGACCACAGATGTATGCCACCATGAACAAATAATTATTATTTTTTTGTGTGTGCAGATTTGGTCGCCCTATGTCACTGTGCAGGCTGGCCTCAATCAACCAGGCTCAAGTCATCTTCCTGCACTGGCCTCCCAAAGTGCTGGGATTACAGGGCTGAGCCATTGCCCCTAACCTATGGCTATATTTAATACTATTTTTTTAACTTTTATACTTGGGTTAAAAATGATTTATCTACCACCATTACAGGATTATGTTATTCTATGTATGTATTTACCTTTGCCTATACATTTTCTACTTTCTTATGCTGCCTTGTTGCTTTTGAGCTTCATTTTAATTCAAATTAAATAACTTTCTTTAGCACTTTTGTAATGCAGGTCTAACAGGGATAAGGAATGAAATTGATCTGCCACTTTGTTGATGTCACATTCTAGATTAATTGATATCTTAAAGTGAGGGTTGATCAAAGAAAGGTTCTAAGCAAAGAAGAAAATATCATATGAAACCATTCCTCCTTTATAATTGCCTAAGTAATGAAGTGATTGTTCTGGTTCTTGTTATTAAAAACCCAGTAGTATCAAAACCTATATTTCTTTCTTTTTTTAAATATATTTTATTGCACTTTAGGTTCTGGGGTACATGTGCAGAACATGCAGGATTGCTGCATAGGTACCTACATGGCAATGTGGTTTGCTGCCTCCAACCCGGTCACCTATATCTGGCATTTCTCCCCATGTTATCCCTCCCCAACTCCCTACTCCCCATTGACCCTCCCCAAGTCCCCCCCAACAGACCCCAGTATGTGATGCTCCCCTCCCTGTGTCCATGTGTTCTCATTGTTCAACACCCACCTATGAGTGAGAACATTCAATGTTTGATTTTCTGTTCTTGTGTCAGTTTTCTGAGAATGATGGTTTCCAGATTCATCCATGTCCCTACAAAGGACATGAACTCATATTTTATGGCTTCATAGTATTCCATGGTATGTATGTGCCACATTTTCCTTGTCCAGTCTATCATTGATGGGCACTTGGGTTGGTTCCAGGACTTTGCTATTCTAAACAGTGCCACAATGAACATACAAGTGCATGTATCTTTATAATAGAATGATTTATAATCCTTTGGATGTATACCCAGTAATGGGATTGTTGGGTCAAATGGAATTTCTATTTCTAGGTCCTTGCGGAATCACCACACTATCTTCCATAATGGTGGAACTAATTTATACTCCCACCAACAGTGGAAGTGTTCCTATTTCTCCACATCCTCTCCAGCATCTGTTGTCTGCAGATTTTTTAATGATTGCCATTCTAACTGGTGTGAGATGGTACCTCAATGTAGTTTTGATTTGCATTTCCCTAATGACCAGTGATGATGAGCATTTTTTCATGTTTGTTGGCCTCATATATGTCTTCTTTTGAAAAATGTCTGTTCATATCCTTTGCCCACTTTTTGATGGGTTTGATTGTTTTTTTCTTGTAAATCTGTTTTAGTTCTTTGCAGATTCTGGATATTAGCCCTTTGTCAGATGGTAGATTGCAAAAATTTTTTCTCATTCTATTGGTTGCCGGTTCACTCTAATGATTGTTTATTCTGCTGTGCAGAAGTTCTGGAGTTTAATTAGGTCCCATTTGTCTATTTCGACTTTTGTTGTCAATGCTTTTGGTGTTTGAATCATGAAGTCCTTGCCTATACCTACGTCCTGAGTGGTTTCTTTATATACTGTCAATAAAGCAAATCAACATTAATTCTGTGTAGTCCCTTTTGTTCATGAATCATATGACAGAATCAGATTATGACCACAAAATAGATAAAGAAATTATTCAAATGAGAATCAAATATTTGGAGAAGCAAAACTAGAAAGAACCATAGGGATTCCCAGACTCTAAGATTCTGGATTTTTCTTTCTTGGCTCCCCTTATTGCTTTGAGATTTCTGAGTTCAGATGTCCAAGCTTATGCAGAACAAAGAAGTTATGCAATTATAGAGTCTCTCTAAATATATCAAAGCATACTAAAAAGGGAGCTCTGATTTTTGCCACAGGACCTTTAAACATAACAACCAGACATTGCAAATGAAAGCATGGTCTGTATTGAAATTGCCTAATTATCAATCTGTCTCCCCATAGATCTTAAATTCTGTGAGAATAGAAACTATTTGTCTTATTTATGACAGTTTCCTTTAGAACCTGGTACAGTGACAGCAAAGTTTCTGTGTAGAACACAAAACCTGTTCAAGAAATATTTGTTGGCTGAATGAATATGTATGCCTTACCTTTGACATAGTATAAGTGGATTAATGTTGCCTGGATCACATTTCTCTACATAATATCTGTGTGACTATTGACATGTTACCTCCCCTATAAAATGAGGACAATAATAGTATCTCATATGGTTGTGTTGAGGTTTAGGAGAGGTGATTAACATAAAGTCCTCAGTACAGTGCCTGACTTATGGTAAAGTCTTAATAGATGTTAGCTATTATTATTCTACCCTTTGATAGAGAGATATTAATTAGCTTTCTTGATTTTATAGATTATATCACAATAAATGCAATCAAATCCAAAATATTTTATTATGTTAATGGTCTTCTCTATTAGACAATAAGCCTAGAGATTCTGACATTGGCAAAGATGATAGAAAAAAATCATCAAGATTTCTAAAATTTTTATTTGGAGACTTACTAAAAATGTTATATTTTCTTATCCTCTAAAGCTTAGCATATATTAATAGTAAAATAATATGGATGCTCAAGAAATAGGAAATGAAAATATTTCATATTAACTGTCAATGAGAAATAAACTCCCAGTTTAGTGCCTATGAAATATTAAGCTTGGCTTGTGAACTAAAATGGGGTGTTATTAAAATAAGGGGCAAAATTGAATTTCTTCATGATCATTTTACCAGTTCTTCTTTAAATGTATCTTTACAATTCAGACCACCACCATGTTATCATTTGACATAATACATTTGGTTGACTTTAATCTATAACAATAATAATGACTGAAAATGTCACTACCATTGTGCAACAAATTGTATGTTATTGTGATAGGCCCTTAAGCAATCTGTCTACTGAGTAGAACGGCAAATTACCGGACTTAGATAATCCTCTTTCAGCAGCTTGGTATTTGTATGTTTTTAATTGTCAAAGCAAATATGGCGCCTTCTGCTCAAGCAGCCTCTGTTATGTGGTAGGGAAATATAAAAGATTTTCATTATTTATCTTTAAGTATTAAGATGCAATTGCCTTGATGGGAGATGGGAGTTGAAATTCAAGGTTTGAAGCAAAATATTTTTCAAAAATTTTCATGCAGACTTTAGGTCTTTCCTTGACTTAAAAGAGTTTTATCTTTCAGAATGCTAAGGTTGATATTATTATTATTATTATTATTATTACTATTAAGACAGAGTCTTGCTCTGCTGCCCAGGCTGGAGTGCAGTGGCATGATCTTGGCTCGCTGCAATCTCTGCCTCCCTGGTTCAAGCGATTCTCCTGCCTTGGCTTCCCGAGTAACTGGGACAACAGGTGTGTGCCACCACACCCGGGTAATTTTTTGTATTTGTAGTAGAGAAGGTGTTTCACTGTGTTAGTCGAGATGGTCTCAATCTCCTGACCTCATGATCCTCCTGCCTAGGCTTCCCAAAGTGCTGAGATTACAGGAGTGAGCCACTGCACCCGGCCATATTATTTTTTAACATTAGAAATAAGGCTGAATTGTAAAGTGAGGAAGGAATTGTGGAGAATGTGGGAAGGCCACACTTAATTTAGCAGAATAACGATAGCCACATTTATGGGTTGATATTAAGGAGATCAGCGTTAATTTCTGTGTGCATGAATGCAATAATATCCTCCAAAGGTCCGTGTATACATTTTTGGTTTCTCACAGTGCCTTTCTCTCAACTGGTTTTGAAAACAACATGGATGTAAATTCAGTATCTTCTAGCACTGGTGACTACCATTGTAAATAGATGTTTTTCTATATAGAGATTTCCTGACATGTTTACCTCTTTAAATAATAGAAAATCTCATCTTGTAATTTTCACTGAATTTAGGCACAAGATTCTTGCTTTTCTCAAGTCTGTGGTGACCAGATTCTTCTTAGCCAATGTTCTTTGCAGGCCAGTTATCAAGGAGACATTCTAGCATCATCTTCATGAAAAGGCAATACACATGAAATGGTTTCTAAAATGACAAGCAGAGTCTTACATAATGATGATTAAGGTTCTAATTGATGGCACCCTTGATACAATGTTCAATATTTCCTGAAAAAATATTAGCCAGCACTCTGAGTGAATGACAGAAGAAATATAGACACCACTATTGAATGGGCCAAAATTGGTCTCAGTGGCATAATATCTAGTACATTAAGTCTAATCTGCATGAAAGCATCAACTCATCAATATCGTTGATTCAATCACACTTCGGATTACAAGACAGTCTGATCTTTCTCTTAAATGATGGGAGGCCCCGTTCTCCATCCCTAACTCTTTGGTTAAAAAGGATTAGTGAGTACCTAGTTTTCCTTTGCCATATCTGAGTTCAGTAACAGTTTGAGCTTTTAGAATAGTTGGAAATTTCCTGGATGCTTCTTTGATCCCACTGAGGTTTGATTTCTTAATTCATACATTAAATGTATGCTTATTTTAAAGTACAGCTGTGAGTATTTGTGAGATGTAACATGAGAAGGACCTGGCTGAGTGGCACATGGCACACGCTCAGTGCAAATGCTTTTTACCTACTGTCAAACTAATGCCTAAGACACCCAGCTATGGCACCCCTGTGCACACATGCTGGCAAGATCAATTGAAAGCTTGAATGCCTCACACACTATTTCTAGGTTTTCATCACTTGGTTCAGTTTCCTTTTGTACCACAAATTTTCTCTGTCTGTAACTGACTATTTTTCCCTCTCTTCAGTCTTTGCTAACATAGATTCTGTTTCCTAAGAATGCCTTTGAGTATCACTTAAACAAATATTCAACCTGTTTTTCAACATCCAGTTACATTTTAACCATATCCATAGAAATTATTTAACAACAGAAGTCTGAAACATAGGCTATTTCAATATGTCTTCAATAAACATGTGTGTTAGATAAATGAATGATTGAACAAAGAGTTAGATGAAATTCTTAACTCTTCCAAATTTTATGGTGTTTGTTCATACCTATCTTGTAACAAATAATGTTACATTATTAGTTATTTGTTACATAAATGTTACTTTAGTTTGCTTAAAATGATGTACAGAAGATTCCTGTTGTATTAGTCAAGTTTCTCTAGAGGTCAGAAGTAATAGGAATACACACACGCACACACACACACACACACACACGAGTTTATTAAATTGCATGATCGCAAGGTCCCACAATAGGCTCTCTGTAAGCTGAGGAACAAGGAGAGCCAGTCTAAGTCCCAAAACAGAGGAGCTTTGAAGTCTGATAGACCAGGGAAGGAAGCATCCAGCATGGGAGAAAGGTGTAGGCTGGGAGGCCAGGCTCGTCTCTTCCTTTCCACGTTTTTTTGTCTGCCTTATATTCTCTGGCAGCTGATTACATGTGCTGACCAGATTAAGGGTGAGTGTGCCTTCTCCATCCCTCTGACTCAAATGTTAATCTCTTTTGGCAATACCCTCACAGACATACCAGGATCAATATTTTGTATCCCTCAATCCAAACATGTTGACATTCAGTATTAACCATCATGTTTGAATAGAAAATATGTCATGATATTTGTATGTATATAGAGAAAATAAATTAGCGGTTTGTGAGAAATGACAGTTTAATCAAGCCAAACAATTGATTAATTAGTATAAATATGGTCATAGAGTTTCTTTTAACTGATATATTTTGTATGGCTTTGGAAGAATTGCTTAACCTTTTGGGCTTCAGTTTTCTTGTATGCTGAATGAGTTCATTGAATAAGGTAATCTCTAAGAAACCTTTCAGCTTTAGAAGTAATGATCCTACAAAAAGAAGAAAAAAATACATTGAAGTAAGATCATATGAAAGAATCAATGTGCCTCTAAATATCAATATAATAGAGTAAATTTTTATTAAGTGTTATGTATATAAGTCAAATACAGGCCAGTGAAGAAATTAGTGCAGAAACTTAGAGTTTAATGATTTGCTGAAGCTAGAGACATGACTAGCGAAAATGTTTCTGCAAGAAAAGACATTGCTAGTAAAGTGAGTGAAATAACATGTGTTATGATTCTTTACGTTGCAAATAAAAGGGAAAAAATTCAATGTGGTTTAAATGACAAAAAAAATACATCAGCTAACATAACTGAAAAGTTAATAAATTGGTATGATTTAAGGGGGACTTGATCTCAAAGCACTAAAGATTTCAGAAATAGTCCAGTTTATTCTTTCCCTGGCCTCGAGTACTCCTAAAAGTTTTGGATACCTTGCTTGATGTTAACAATATAAATCTGGAATTCCAGATTTCACATTTTGTACTACTATAGCCAGGAGAAATTGTAGCATTATGGAAGCAAATTATCCCAGGATTTTGTCATAAATGTCTCCTTGCATCTTATTAGCTTTATTTTAGTTATGTGTTGCTCTATGAGTCAATCATTGCAACCAGGGGAATAAGATACTTGGTAAGCTTAACCCATTCATTAATCATCTCTAGGGCATGGGGTGTGCCATCAGGCCACATTTACTAAGAATCAGGGAGAGATGATTGTCCAAAGATAATTCAGAAAGTTTCCAAGAAAGACAGGGATATAGATGCAGGAGAGGCAAAAACACATGAACACGAAGTAAGTATTTTTTTTTCCTCATCAAACATTTACTAAGTATGTGCTATTTAACAGGTATCATTAGAAACTAGGAGCTCATAGTACAGAGAAGAGAGCAGGAAATAGAATCTATAATGAGATGCAATGCGATTAGTATGCTAAGTGCTCTGCCTGGAGAAGGGCAGGGATCTCATCTATTGGGCACTGACTCTGTCCCAAGAGCTGGTCTAATTACCTCATAATTAAAACTTAAAGAGGTTGAATAACTAACTAATAACATTAGTGCATTCATGCAATCATACTACACAGCTTCAGCTACTCGCCTATCTTACCCAAAGATAAATTTATTTCAAGGAAATCAAGTAGCTCATACATTCAAAGAAAGAGATAAACAACCAGGTCTTGAACAATGATAGCAACTAGACCAGCTTTGAGGATCAAAGAAGTGGGGATTCATAAAAGGACTTTTAATAACTGCTGTGAGAATGATTATGAGAAACTCTAATGCTAGAAGGTGACAAGAGAGGACCAAATTGTGGGGATGGGGGTGAATGGGCATCAAAATATACTCTCATGAGGGGATTGACCTTGAAGTGAGTACTAGAGAAGACACAGATAAGAAAGGGGTTAAAAACAGTCCACCAGCAAGAAAGAACGTTTACACTCAGATGCCTAGGAGATCATACTATGGTCAGGAGCTTTCAAATAACTCATTTGCTTCGATTTTTAGGGTAACTGTAAGAGAACTTGGTGGTGTTTACCTTGCAAAGTGGGCAGGTGCTTGATTCTGAAGGGACTTTTATGTAATGGCAAAAAGTTAGGACTTCTTTCTGCAAATATAAGGTGATCCACGGAAGGAGCTAAAGATAAGAAGTGACTTGTTTCAATGTACATGATTAGCATCATGAAGATAATTAACTAGAGAAGGGACAGAAACAAAGGGATAGGTAGAAAATATAATTGATATCAATGGATAAACATGAATGTGAGGAAGATGAAGAATCTATAATAATGCCCATATTGCTATCTTGAGAAAATGTGTGGTGATACTTTCTCTATTCTCTTACTTATAAAAAAAAAAGTGGGAATAGAGAGAAAGGAAGATGAGCTTTCACTGGCTAAGAAAGTTTTAGATATAGTCTTCAGATATCTCCAATTGAAGATACCTAGTTAGAAGTTGAAGTATAAGTTAGAAAAAATTTTATACAGTTAACAACCTACGAAAATATAGGTGTGACCCAGAAATACATGCAAAATGATAAGAGCAGAGACCTACTGATGAAATATTAAGAAATATCAGCATTTAAAGGCTTGTGTGAGGAAGTGAAATAGAAAGACACATGGAAGGAAAATCAGAATAAAGTTGTGTTATCTCAAGATCATAAAATTAAAAAAAAATGCCAAATGGCACCAAGAGTTTAACAAGTGCAGAAAATGAGTTGTTGATTTGACAAATACATAGATCATTAGTGATATTAGGAGAGATGCTCTGTGTCTTGATGACAGTAGAGGTCAGATATGGTAGGCAAGGACAGAAGGTAAGAAAGCAAAGACATTGAGTGTTAACTAATCTTTCTTGAAGTGTGTTCATGAAAGAGAAGACAAAGAGGGTGGTAGGACAATGGAGGGGGAAATGAGATTATTTCAAATGGTAAATATTTGACAGCAACTATATATCGTGTTCTTTTTAATTGACAAAAATACAATGAAATAATAAAAAAGTTAAGATTAGAAGAACAGTGATAGGAGGAAAAGAAGATAATTAGTGAAGAGAAATTCAAGAGACAGAGAGAAGGGCTGAGACTTAGGGGCAAGATTAGGCTTCAAAAGAGGGAGAGACGTGTTTATTTTAGTCCATAGACCTGCGATATTTGGCTCTATTGGATTTCAGACTTAAATTCCTGAGAAAAAAATGTCTGAGCATTAAAGGAAAATTGTGAAAAACCCATAATAGAGGTTTGATGGGTTGTAATACTCATCATTGGATGATATTAATGTCATATTAGCCAGAGTAGAACATTTTCTAACTTCGTTTAGAAGGTCTTGTTTCTGAGGTGGATTGTGAGCATAAAGAGAATTATCCATCTTACTGTTTGCAATCATTTGAAGAACAGGCTGGCCTGATCCTCTCCAGATGCTGTTTCCTTGCTTTTCTAATTAAATCCAGATGGATCTTCCAGCTTGAAAAAAAAAATAGGTGTGCTAATTATTTATGTATAAATTGTGACAAAAATTATTTACTTCTATGTTTGAAATTCACCCAAAGAAAAAAATGAAATATTTATTTTGTTTGTTGCACCTGTGTTTTAGAGAATGTGCAGCTGTATAATAGAAAAATAAACAGAGAAAATGAAACTTGGTAATTTTATCGAATTAGGAATGTGTGTTATAAGGAAATTGTTCATTTGCAATGTGTTTCGACTCCCCGGGGCTTGTTTAAGAGAGCTCCCCATTAATCCATTATTTCCCCTTCAGCCAGCTGACTCTTAGCCATGAGCTGGAATATCTTGTTTTGTCGCTGAAATTGAAAGAGCTGTAATAGAGAGTTAAATGAACCTGTGAGAGTCTTGTCCCATATTTAAGTCTGAGTAACTTAATTTCTGTATGTTTGCTTTCAAATGACAATGATTTTTAATTGTGGTGTTTCTTACTGAGATGTCTTTTTGTTATTTCTACTTTCAAATTTCTATGTTTTTTTTTTTTCTGATTGTTGTTGTTAATATTTCTAGAGACTTACAGAGTGGATCTTTTGAGGTCAACTTAGCATGTTATTTTACTGGTTTCATTAATGAGTTTTTCTCCTGAAAGTTTAGTATAATAAGCTTTACCATCAGGATGTTCCAACTACCAAGCCACATTCTTTCTCTTCATCATATCGCAGTAAATTACATTTGCAGAACACTCAATAGTTTATAGATTGTCAATATGTAATGTCTTGCTTTATCTCTCAAAGAAGACTTTGGTATTTAAAGGCTGTGTATGGTCTCAATGTTGTGAAATTAACTAGAAACAGTAATGGAATGACAGAAAAGAGATCTGGATTATAATCCAGGGTGCAACACTAACTTTGGGTCTTACGGTAAAATCTTACACTAACTTTGGGTTTTAAAAGTAAAATTTAGTATTTTGTTGAAATTAATCATTACTTAAAATCTTTTCAGTTCTATAACCATTGTTTAAAAATAAATATTATTTGTAACCCCTGGATTTGGGTAGTTGGAATCACCTGAGAGTATCTAGAGGAAGCTGGTTGTGAAGTGTATCTTTTCCTGTCACTTTCCATGAGCCTCTGAGATCGCTGGAGATCATGCTTCTAGATTTTCCATCAGGTTCCTTTCTCCTCCCATTCTATTTAATCAAAGTTACGAAAAACAGAGCTTTAAGAGCAGAAATAGCAAAGGTGGGATATGTGGGCCAGATCCAGCCTATAGTTGTGTTTTTGCATACATTATTTTTGAAAGTGATAAATTAGATGGTAAATTAATGAATCAAAGGGTTTGACAAACAAACTGGGTTGTGGTTTGTTTTTTGTTTGTTTGTTTTTGTTTTGCTGTCCTGGAAATATCACAAAATCTGACACACTGAACCTAGGCAACAATCAACAGGGGCTATGTAGGGGACTCTCTCTTTTAAATTAGGCTTGGAGTCTCCATTTGGACCTCATCCTGGTGTATTTAACCTATCCACTTGGTTCCTGTTGGCTTTTTAATTTAAAACCCCTGACTTAGAGTTAGACAGCTTATAAGAGGACATCAACCTCTTTCTGGAATCAATTCCAGGACTTCCATTTTTCAGGTTTTATCTTACATGGCTCCTCAATATTGTCCGTAATTTTACATCAGAAGCCACGCTCCATCTGGTCCTGCCATGAGAATCATTGAAGAGTCTCTTCATGTCTTAACTCTTATTTTTTAAGATTAGGATATTCACTTAGAAAATAAAATAAAGGCACTTCCTGTGTTCCTACATACGGGGAGGTCTCCAAGTTACCAAACTGCTGCGGGTGTGTCTTTAGTCTATCATTTTTTCACATCAGTCAACTAATGAGTATAGAACTAATTGGGTTTCATACACTCCTCAAGGAGTCTATTATATTCCATGCACAATTCAGAAGGATGATGCATTTTATAATTGGCAGCATAATTTAAAATATGGCCATATTCAAAGTTTTTAATAGGAAGCCACTTAATGATAACAATTGTTTGCATCTGTGTGTGCATGTGTGATGATTCCATAACTTTCTGGGGATCTTTCCTTCATTGGATAAGATAGGCTAGAAACTTTCAACCTGCTTCAATATGAAAACAATTTTTCTCTCTTCATTTGAAGATAAGCATTTTTTTACTTTAACTCTTGAGGAAAGAAAGCCCTCCGTCTCTTTTTCTTTCCGAGGTGGAGGACTGCTAGTGATTCAGGTTTTTGACTGTGTAATTGTCAGGATTCATTGTGGATAGAAAAGAAGAGCATATAGCCTTATGAAGAAATACAATGTGAAGAGAGAATTAGCATCAATAGAAGATAGGAAAGCAAGGAGGGTCTGGCATGTTTGTGTGCAGGTGTGTGTGTGCACGTGAGTGTGTGTGTGCCTGCATATAGGCTAGTGTTATGGAGACCAACCATCCTGCTTTGCCTGTGACTGAGTTTCTTGGTATGTGGGACATTCAATGCTAGAACCAGAAAAATCCTTACTTGACACAAGTTGGTCTTCCTCACTAGCCTGCAGCAATATTTCTTAATTACAGCCAGATTTACCCCCAAGGAAATTTCTCAACATGAACACAGTCTGACAGACAGGAACAGAATCTCCAATATATTCTCCCTTGGAAAATCAGATGTCCCTTTTCTGTCAGTGAAGAGAAAAAGTCCTTGACAACTGGATCTTCATTTATTCTCCCTGGCTAATTTGTGACCATCTGTTTCTCTTAGGAGGCTTATAATTCCTGGTTCCTAGGTAAATTCAGAGGTATCTTGGATTCTTCTGACCTTAGAATCCATTTCCTTTGATTATAACAAAAAAGCCTTAACCAGCATAAGATATTGCCATATTTGATGCCACAATCACAATTTATTCCAGTATATTTGTCAATGAAAGAGGGAAGGCTTTCTTTCCTCAAGAGTAAAAGTAAAAAATGCTTAACTTCAAATGAAGAGAGAAAAATTGTTTCCATATTGAAGCAAGTTGAAAGCTTTTATCCTATCTTATTCAATGAAGGAAGGATCCCCAGAAAGGTGAAATCACAACACATGCATAAAGGATTAATACCCAAATTTATAAAGGCACTTCAAAAGAGCCGGGGTCCTTAGGTATCGAGATCATATCTGGACTACAGATTTTGTTTTCTGAAAAGTAGCTTCTCATTGCTTAAATCTCTCTTATAGGTTTCTCTCAAATGTAGCCAAGTACAATTCATGATGATATAGTAAATAAAACACATGTTGTTGCCCTCGGCAAACCAACAGTTTTGCAAAAATTAGAAATAAGTTTTATTCTCAAGTGATTTCCAATTCGCTGCTAGTGACTGCCTGTAATATACTTTGCTGTATTGAGAATGATTATGGAACTTCCTCTAAGTCTATTGGTAAAAGTGCTGTATTTCATCAGCAATAAACAGAGTGGTGGAAGGAGAGATATATTTGCTATCTTTCGTGGGGAATATACATGTCTATACGACTCCTGGCTAAAATTGTGTAATAGAACAATGTATAAAGTTAATATGCTAAGCAAAGGATTTAAAAGCATGTAGAAAATAAAGATTTGGTGTAGGCTCAGTGATCTGTGTTTATTTGTGCATGTAAATTATGTCTGGTTAAGTCTAGGCCTTAATATATATGGAGAGTTCAAAATATTCATGGAAAGTGCATATTATGAGAAAATTATACATGGATTTCAAAATATTTTGCACCAAAATAAACTCATCATACCTTTGTATAACATGCCTGAATAGGATTTACTTTGAGGCAGGAAGAAAAATAAGAGCTGTTTGAAAAGAGCCCTTATCAGAGCAACAAGAATTCTGATAAAATTGAAGCAAGAACAAACATTGAATTTATGGTGACACTTGGGTGGCAGAATGATGAAATCATTGATGCTTTATGAAAAATTTATGGGGACAATGCCCCCAAAGAAATCAGCAGTTTATAAATGAATAACTTGTTTTAAGAAGGGACAAGATGGTGTCGAAAATGAAGCCCATAGTGGCAGATCATCGAAATCAATTTGTGAGGAAAAAAATCCATATTGCTTGTGTCCTAACTGGGGAAGACTGATGGCTAATAGCAGAAACAATAGACAGCTTAAAAGACATCTCAACTGGTTCAGCTTACACAATTCTGACTAAAAATTAAAATTGAGCAAACTATTCACTTGCTGAGTGGCAAAACTTTTGCACCCAAATCAGCTGCAGACAAGAGTAGAGCTATCCACGGAAATTTTAAACGAGTAATATGCAGATCCTGAAGCACTTCCTTGAAGAATTATACCAAGAGATTAAACACGGCTTTACCAGTGTGATCATGAAGACAAAGTGCAATCAAAGCAATGGCTACCAAGAGGAGAAAGTGGTCCAGTGAAAGCAAAAGCAAACTGGTCAAGAGCAAAGGGCATGAAAACAGTTTTTTATGATGCTCAAGGAATTTTGCTTGTTGACTTTCTGGAGAAAGAGAACATCAAAGAACAAATCATCTGCTTTTATGAGAGTGTTTTGAGAAAATTAGCCACAGCTTCAGCAGAAAAATATCTGGAAAATCTTCCCTAGAGAATCCTTCTCCATCACAGTAATGCTCCTTACTCCTCTCATCAAACAAGGGCAATTTTGTGAGAGTTTCAAAGGGAAATTATTAGGCATCCACCTTACAGTCCTGATTTGGCTCTTCCTGATTCCTAATTAAAAAAAATACGTTTAAAGGGAACCTATTTTGCATCAGTTAATAATGTAAAAAATAATTGTATTGACTTGGATCAATTCCCAGTACCCTCAGTTCCTTAGGGATGGACTGAAGGCTAGTATCATCAGTTACAAAAGTGTTTTGAATTTGTTGATGCTTATGTTTATAAATAAAGCCTATATTTTTAACTTTTATCTTTAATTCTATTTTTCCATGAACTTTTTGACATTCCTTCATATGGTATGTGTGTATGTGTGCATGTGTGTGCACATGCCCATGCACATATCAGTCTTTTTTTCCTTTTTGTAGCATGGAAGGGCACAAATTCAAATGGGTATGTTAAGAACTAACAGGGGCCAAAATATTGGAGAGTAATATAACATTGTTTGCGCCCTTGAAGAATGTATTATATAATTGAAGAAATGCAATGAATGTAGAATATAAATAGCATATACTTAATGTACTTTATAATACATAGAAAGTGAAATCCAAAGTTTATCAATTCTGTTTGATACAAAAATAAAGGTTTATTTAGACAAAGTAAAATAAGGAAGGTCTTCTGGGTAAGACAGATCTTGAGCATATACATCAGGTGGACACATAGAAAAGAATAGAGAACATAGTTTTGATGTTGAGAATAATTTATACAATAGCCATGACAAAACCAAAAGCAAGTTGCACATATACAGCAATAAATACATCAACTCTACTGGAGCAGAGATCCCAGAAATCAAGGTGGCTGAGATTCAGAGAGCAAAATAAAGGAATATGCTTGGGTGAGGCAAAGACCTATACCTGGGGATTTTCAAAGGTCATATGAAAGGGTTTGAATTCTATAAATAGACATTAAAGAAGTAATTTCTCTTCCTCTCTTGTTTCATTTCAAAAAACAGTTTCTTTGGAGTTCGTCTGTTTATGTCTTCTTTTGGTCAAAGTGAGGCACAGAATTAAGGAAGAATGAAATAATGAATATATAGAGTTTGAAATTTGCTGGAAGGTAGATTATTTTAGTTCAAATTCTGCTTCATATTTATCTATTTACCCACCCACAAATACAAAAACAAACACCAGAAAGCATTTTTTTTCTTTTCCTCCAATCTCTTCTTTCTATTTCACTCTTCCAGATTCCTTTTTATTTTTAAGCAAAAGATTTCTTGTACATCAATGGCTCTTTGAAAACAACATGCACTGAAGTAAAAGCAGGTCAGCCCAAAAGGAAAAGGCACACTTATTAGAGAACACGCAACTGTGAATAAAGAGAGGGAAGCCTTTCCTTCTATGAAGAAAATGTTTCCTAAAAGGGCAAGGGATGCTTTTGAACCCAGTGACAAGACTGTCTTTTAAATTCCCAAAAGGTCATATAATAATTGAGATTTAGTGTTTTTTTTTCCTAACAGCAACTTCTACTAAGTGAACCAGTAAAAGTTAAGCACTTGAATTAACCGAGCTGAACATAGATCTAAACATCCCTAAGGCAGAAAATGACTTTTGCTTCGACTCTCCAAACTTTCATATCCCTGGTGACTATGAACACATGCCCCAAAGTCACTGCAGCTTAAATACAAAACACATGAGATATTAGAAGTATTTTCAAGTGTTGATTTCCACTTTTCTAGAGCTGTTATTTTGCAACAACTTGGAGTTTGTCTTGACCAAATTTCCCAAGATCTCAAAAGTCTAGCCCTGTCTCCCATTGCTAAGTTTAATTCTCCTCTACAGTAACCACTTTTCCTCTCTAGTAACCATACTTTTCTGCCTTGAGGACTTTGGCTATACTTTTTCCTTTACCTGGATTAAGATTTCTACCTGGTAAAGCACTAACAATATTTAGCTCAGATATTGAGCTCTTATCCTTACTGAAGCTTCCATGGTATCCCCTAATCTGAACTGGCCTGAATGATTATAGCAATTTGTTATTTTCTTGCTTCTCTTATTATTAACCTGGTGTCATATTTACTTGTCAATCTTTTTGCCTTTTACTTTTCAGTATCTAGATTCTATGCTCCTGGGGGAAAAGAATGCGTATCTTTTTTATTTTCATGTTTTTATAAAAAGAGCTTGGATCACATGGTATCGAACCTAGAAATTTTCTTATTAAAATTGATTGAATTAGACTGTACATTTAGCATTAACATATTCACAATTCATGAAGCTCTACTTCTATCCTTGATGAATATACTTAGTAAGCACCTATTATTTGACATGAAAGTATATATATATTTCTATACATATATGTGAATATATTATAACAGCCTTGAAACTATTGGACATATAAACAAGAAATAATTTGCAAGTAGTATGCAATTCAATAGAGAAACAGAAAGTTTCCATTTTTCATCAGTCAAATATAATGAAATCATTCTAAAAAATACCTTATATATTATAAATGAGATTCCTAAAAAATACTATAAAATCTCTAATTGTGCATCATACTCTAGGTGTAAAAAATGCCAATATATTTACAAAATTGTGTTTACATGTGTTTTAATGCGAAGCTATAGTAGATGAAGTGAAATTCATTGAGCGTTGCATAGAGGCAAAATAGTTGCTTCTTCTAACATACATAGTAGTTTCATATAGCCTTTGCAAAATCCCAAGTTGCCTCCTTTTTTCTTTGGCTGCATCTCTTATTCTACCTCCAAAATTTTAGAATCCAGGTGAGACATTTAACCCATAAAGAGATGGATTAAATTCTAGCTCACTAATTAAGGGATATGTTTTTTATTGGCTTTCAAAGGAGGTAAAAGGATTAGCACAGTTAGTTGGGGTAATATATTCCTACACAACTGTATTTTTCTCTCCCCATATTTCCCTCTCAGGGGAGTTATTTCTGGCCTTAGGAAGATTCACAAACTTGGGTTACCTTAGTGATGTTCTGAGCACCAGGAATCTTTCATTTGCTACTGATGGAAACACAGCTTAAATTAGTTTAAATGGGAAAGAAAAGAGAGGCCAGCCAGATCCATGAGTTCAATCGACTCTTCCTCACAACTTAAAAAATTCTATTGTGTATATTTGAGGTTTACAACAGGATGTTATGGGATACATATAGTCACACAGATCTATATAGATACATGTGGATAGTACAATGGTTACTATAGTGAAACAAATTGACAAAGCTATCATCTCACATAGTTACTTTTTCTGATAAGAGTAATTAAAATCCAGTTATTTAACAAAAATCTCAAATAGAATACAATTTTATTAACCTTAATCTTCACATTGCACATTAGATTTCTAGACTTGTTTATCCAACCTATTTGCTATTTGTATGCATGACTAACATCTCACCACTTCCTCTCCTCCCATTCTCCATGATAACCACAATTTTATTCTCATTTCTGTGTGTTTGAGCTCTTTGTTTTTGTTGCATGTAATAAGTGAGATCATGTAATACTTTTCTTTCTGTGCCTGGCTTATTTCATTTAGCATAATGTCCTCCAGATCTGCTTATGTTGTGGCAAATGGCAGAATATCCTCTTTAAAGGCTGAATAATATTATATATACCACACTTTGTTATCTATTCATCCACTGATAATCACTTCAGTTGTTTCCATATCTTGACTATTGGGAATAATGCTGCAATGAATATGGGAGTGCAGATATCTTTACTGGGTAGTAATTTAGTCTCCTTTAAGTATATAACCAGAATAGGGATTGCTAGGTCATATGGTAGCTCTATGTTAATTTCTTTAGAAATTCTATACTGTTTTACATAATAGCTATATCAATATGCATGCCCACCAATAGTGTGCAAGGGTTCCTTTTTTCTCAACATACTCACCAACATTTGTTATCTCTTGTTTTTTGATAGTATTCATCATTGTGGATATAAGGTCAAATCTCACAGTGGCTTTAATTTATACTTCTTTTATGATTGGTGATGTTGAGTGTCTTTTTATATACCTGTTGCTCATTTTTACGTCTTCTTTGGAGAGATGTCTTCTCAGGTCCTTTCTACATATTTCAATTGTGCTATTCATTTTTCTTTTATTAAGTTTAGTTCTTTATAAATTTTGGGTATTAATCCTTTATGAGATGTGTGGTGGCCATGATTTATTCCCAGTTCATAGGCTGCTTTTTAATTTTACTAATTGTTTCCTTTGCTGTGCAGAAACAGTTTGAGGTACTGTCATATATATATATATATATATATATATATATATATATATTTATATATATATATATATATATTTTTTTTTTTCCCCTCCAACCTGAGCTTTGGTGTGACATTCAAAACTCATTGCCAAGGCCAATGTCAAGGAACTTTTCCCCTGTGCTTTTTTGTAGGAGTTTGGTGGTTTCAGGTTTTATATTCAGCTCTTTTGTGTTGATTTTTACATAGAATGTATGTCTTCTTTTGAAAAGTGTCTGTCCATATCATTTGCCCACTTTTTAAATAAAGTTGGGTTTTTACTAGTAAGTTCGTTTAAGTCCTTTCTAAATGCTGGATATTAGACCTTTTTCAGATCCACAGTTTGCAAGAATTTCCTCCATTCTGAAGGTTGTCTGTTTATTCTTTCAATAGTTTCCTTTGCTGTGAAGATGCTCTTAAGTTTAATTCGTTCCATGTGTCAAATTTTGCTTTTGTTGCAGTTGCTTTTGGCATCTTCATTATAAAATCTTTGACCGTTCCTATGTCCAGAACAGTATTGCCTATGTTGTCTTGAGGGTTTTTATAGTGAAGTTTTAAATCCATTTTGATTTGGCTTTTGTATATGGTATATGGAAGAGGTCTAGTTTCAGTCTTCTGCATGTGGCTAACCAGTTATCCTAGCACCACTTATCAAATAAGGAGTCCTTTCCCCACTGCTTGTTTTTGTCAGCTTTGTCAAAGTTCAGATGGTTGTAGGTGTGTGGCCTTATTTCTGAGCTCTCTATTCTGTTCCATTGGTCTATGTGTCATTCTTTTTTCTTGACCAGTACTAAGCTATTTTGCTTACTGCAGCCCTCTAGTATAGTTTTAAGTTAGGTAGTGTAATGCCTTCATGTATGTTCTTTTTGCTTAGGATTGCTTTGGATATTCAGGCTCTTTTTTGGTTCCCTGCGAATTTTAAACAGTTTTTTTTTCTAGTTCTATAAAGAATGTAATTGGTAGTTTGATAGGAATAGCACTGACTCTGTAAATTGCTTTGGGCATTATGGCCGTTTTAACAATGTTGATTCTTCCTATCCATGAGTATGGCATGATTTTTCCATTTGTTTGTATCATCTCTGATTTTTTAAGCAGTATTTTGTAGTTCTCCTTGTAGAGATCTTTCACTTTCCTGGTTGGCTGCACCTTTCCAGTTGGCTGTTTTCCTAGGTATTTTATTTTTTATGTGACAATTGGGAATGTGATTATGTTGCTGAGTTGGCTCTTAGCTTGCCTGCTGTTGGTGAATAGAACTGCTACTGATTTTTGTACATTGTTTTTGTCTCCTGAGATTCTGCTGATGTTGTTTATCACCTTAAGGAGCTTTTGGTCCAAGACTATGGATTTTTCTAGATATAGGATCATGTCATCTGCAAACAGGGATAGTCTGACTTCCTCTCTGCCTATTTGGATGTTCATTTCTTTCTCTTGACTGATTGTTCTGGCCAGCACTTCCAGTACTGTGTTGCATAGAAGTGGTGAGAGAGGACAGCCTTGACTTGTGCTGGTTTTCAAGGGGAATGCTTTGAGCTTTTGCTAGTATGTTGTTGGCTCTGGGTGGTCATAGATAGCTTTTATTATTTTGAAGTATGTTCCTTCAATACCTAGTTTATTGAGAGTTTTCCATATTAATGGGGGTGTTGAATTTTATCAAAAGCCTTTTCTGCATCTATTGGGACAATCATGTTGTTTTTGTCTTTAGTTCTGTTTATGTGATGAAGCACATCTATTGATTTTCATACACTGAACCAAACTTACATTCCAGAAATAAGCCTACTTAATCATGGTGGATTAGGTTTTGTTTTGTTTTCTTTTTTCTTTCTTTCTTTCTTTCTTTCTTTCTTTCTTTCTTTCTTATTTTATTTTATTTTTTTATTTTGAAACGTGTCTCTGTTGCCCAGATTTGAGTGCAGTGGCATAATTTTGGCTCACTGCAGCTCCGACCTCCAGGGCTCAAGTAATCCTCCACCTCAGCCTCCCAGGTAGCTGAGGCTACAGGACTGCACAACCATGGCTGGCTAATTTGTTTATTTTATGTAGAGGTGGGGCTTTGGCATGTTTCCCAGACTGGTCTCAAATTCTATGCACTCACCTTAACCTCCTAACATTCTGGGATTACAGGAGTGAGCCACTATGCCTGGCTAATAAGCTTTTTGATGGGCAGGTAGTTCAATTTGTTGGTCATTTGTTGATAATTTTTGCATCAACGTTCATCAAGGATATTGGTCTGAAGTTTTCTTTTTTTCTTGTTGTGTCTCTGCTAGGTTTTGGTATTAAGATGAAGCTGGCTTCATAGAATAACTTAGGAGTCCCTCCTCCTCATTACTAATCATTCCAGGGATTTGATTTCTTCTTGGTTCATTCTTGGGAGGGTGTAAGTGTCTAGGAATTATCCATTTCTTCTAGATTTTCTACTTTGTGTGCATAGAAGTGCTCATAATATTCTCTGATAATTATTTGTATTTCTGTGGCTCAGTGGTAATGTCTCCTTTGACATTTCTAATTGTGTTTATTTGGATCATCTCCCTTTTCTTCTTTGTTAATTTAGTTAGTGGTCTATTTATTTTATTAATTTTTTCAAAAAACCAACTCCCAGACTTGATGAACTTTTGAATGTTTTTTTTCATGTCTCAGTCTCCTTCAGTTCAGCTCAGATTTTGATTATTTCTTGTGTTCTGTTAGGTTTGGGGTTTGTTTGCTCTTGGTTCTTTAGATCTTTTAGTTGTAACATTAGGTTGCTAAACTAAGATTTTTCTTTTTACTGTAGGCATTTAGTGCTACAAATTTCCCTCTTAACACTGCCTTAGCTATGTCCTAGAGGCTCTGGTTTGTTGTACCTTTGTTCTCATTCGTTTCAGAGAACTTCTTGATTTCTCTCTTAATTTCATTATTTACCCAAAAGCCATTCATGAGCAGGATATTCAATTTTCATGTAATTGTATGGTTTTGAGCAATTTTCTTAGTCTTTGCTTCTAATTTTATTGTGCTATGGTCAAAGAAAGTTGTTGTTACACTTTTAATTCTTTTGCTTTGCTGAGGAGTATTTTGTTGTCCTATTACATGGTTGATTTTAGAGTATCCCATTTGCCATGTGGCAATGAAAAGAATGTATATTCTGTTGTTTTGAGGTGGAGAGTTCTATAGATGTTTATCAGGTTTATTTGATCCAGTGCTGAGTTCACATTCTGAATACCTTGTGTATTTTCTGCTTCATTGACATGATACGTCTCCCACTATTACTGTTTCGGAGTCTAAGTCTCTTTGAAGGTCTCTAAGAACTTGCTTTATGAAACCAAGTGCCCCTGTATTGGGTAAATATATGTTTAGCATAGTTAGGTCTTCTGGTTTAATTGAACAATTTACCATTATGTAATGCCTTTATTTGCTTTTTTTGACTTTTATTTGCTTAATGTCTGCTTTTTTTTTTCTTTCTGAAATTAGAATTGCAACAACTGTTTTTTCCTGATTTCCACTTGCTTGGTAGATTTTTCTCCATTCCTTTATTTTGAGCCTACAGGTGACATTGCATGTAAGATAGGTCTCTCAAAGACACTATAACAATGGATCTTGGGTCTTTATCCAGCTTGCCACTCTGCTTTTAATTTTAATTAAGTTTAGCCAATTTACAAGGTTAGTATTGATATGTGTGGATTTGATCCTGTCACCATGATGCTAGTTGATTATTATGCAGACTTGTTTGTATGATTGCTTTATAGTGTCACTGGTCTGTGTACTTCAGTGTTTTGGTAGTGTGTGGTAAGAGTCTTTACTTTTCACATTTAGTGCTTCCTTCAGCAGCTCTTGTAAGGTAAGTTTGGTGTTAACAAATTGCCTCAGCATTTGCTTGTCTGAGAAGGGCCTTATTTCTCCTTCAAGTATGAAGTGTGGTTTGGCTGGATATGTAATTCTGGGTTGGCATTTATTTTCTTTACAAATGATGGATATAGGCCCCCAACCTCTTCTGGCTTACAGGGTTTATGCTGAAAGGTCTGCTGTTAGTCTCATGAGCTTCCCTGTGTAGGTAATCTGACCTTTCTCCCTAGCTGCCTTTAACATTTTTTTCTTTCATTTTGACCTTGAAGAATCTGATAATTATGTGTCTTGGAGATCATCATCTTGTGAAATATTTTACTGGGTTCTCTACGTTTCCTGAATTTGAATATTGCCTTCTTTAGTTAGGTTGGGGAAGTTCTCATGGATGATATTTTGAAATATGTTTTCCAATTTTCTTATATTGTTCCCATATCTTTCAGGGACAAAGAGTCATCAATTTGGTCTCTTTACATAATTTCACATTTCTTGGAGGTTTTGTTTGTTCCTTTTTATTCTTTTTTCTCTGTTTTTGTCTGCCTGTCTTATTTCAGAAAGCCAGTCTCTAAGCTGTGAGACTTTTTCCTCTGCTTGGTCTATTTTACTATTAGTGCTTGTGATTAAGGCTAGGTGCCATGGCTCACTTCTATAATCCTAGCAATTTGGTAGGCTGAGGCAAGCAGATCACTTGATGCCAGGAGTTTGAAACTAGCCTGGCCAACAGAGCAAAACCCAGTCTCTACTGAAAATACAAAACATTAGCTGGGCATGGTGGCATGCGCCTCTGGTCCCAGCTATTTCGGAGGCTGAGGCAAAAGAATCACTTGAACCTGGGAAGTGGAGGTTGCAGTGAGCCAGGTTGCATCACTGCACTCTTGCTTGAGCAACAGAGTGAGACCCTGTCTCAAAAAACAAGGAACAAAAAAAGCTTGTGATTACATTATAACATTTTTATTGTGTGTTTTTCAGCTCTATCTGGTCAGTTCTGTTCTTTTCTATACTGACTATTTTGTCTGTCGGCTTCTCCGTCAGCTTTTCCCTTTTCTTCTTTGTCAATTTAGCTAGTGGTCTATGTCATTTTATTATGATTCTTAGCTTCCTTGGACTGGGTTTCGACATACTCCTGAATCTCAATAATCTTTGTTTCTACTGATACTCTGAATTCTATTTCTGTCATTTCAGCCATCTCAGCCTGGTTCCAAACCCTTGCTGGAGAGGTAGGGCAGTTGTTTGGAGAAAAAAAAACAAGCCACTCTGGTTTTTTGAGTTGTGAGCATGTTTGTGCTGGTTCTTTCTCATCGTTGTGAGCATTTGTTCCTTCAATGTTTTAAGTTGCTGACTTTTGGATTTATTTTTTCATTATATTTGATGACCCTGACAGTTTCATGGTGGTATAGGGTGGATTCAGTCCACTGGGCTCTTTTCTGGAAGGTTTTAGTGGACCTATGCTCAGCTCCAAACTCCTGCACTGTATGCTTTAACTCTGGGGAACTTGTATTGGGCCCGACTTTGTTTTCTGGCTCCTCAGGATTAGGAATGCACTGCACTGAGGGTGTTGAGGTACTCCCAGACTCCTGGTCACTACACTCCAGTGGAAGATGCCAGCCACAGTGTTTCATAGCATGATGGTAGTGGGATCTGGCCTACTTATCATGTGACAGCACAGTGACAGTGGCAGCATGGCAGGGTGAACACTTGTTAGCTGTGGTAAGGCGCTAGCACATGCTGGGGTTCCTGTCACCATATGGACATTCACAACAGTGGCAGAGGCAGCACACCATGTGTGCGGGGGTGTGGGGTCCCTACTAGTTGACTGTGCATGCAGTCTTGCTGGTGGTGGTATTGGCATGGGGGCACAGAGGAAAGGCGGATGGGTGTAGGTCTATGTGAGCTCTTAGTGTGCTGCAAGCAGGGGTGATTGTTCAGTGTAGGAGAAAGTATGCTGTTCTCTTGCTTAGTTTCACTCCTGCAGCAGTGCTGTTTCAGAGAAGGGGAGCTGGTGAGTGTGGGGGCTGGCTGGCTGTTGGCCTGCCAAGGCTCCAACTGCAATGGTGGTATGGAGATGGGGGCAGAGTGCACTCATGCTGCAGCAGTGGCAGGGGGCAGGGAGCACTGGCAGGGAGGGGAAGGAAAAACCCACCTGTGTACATGTGTACCAGCAAACTTATGTTGTGGGGTGGCCGTGGGTCTGGGAGAAGCTGCGGTGGTGGGTAGGCAGTGAGAGGGCTTATTGCGTGGCCATGGGGGCTGCCCCAGTGGAGCTCTCTGCCAGTCAGGAATAGTCCACAAATGCAGGATATATGATGTGGGCACCCGAGGCATCCCTGCACACAGGTGTCACCAGACTGGGGCACTGGGAGAGTCCAGCAGACCAAGGAGTGCTCAGGTCAGACAAGGCCCATCTGATGGGCAAGACCATCTTGCAGAGTTCAGGTCTGATAGTTCTTCTAGGGCCAGAATCTCCTATAGGAGCAAGCCAAGTCTAGGGGGATGGGCATCCCTGGCCATGATTCACTATAGAGGCTCCCACATCAAACCCTCTGGGCTCCACATCAGCTGATGTGCTGCTTCGACCCTTTCTCTAAGAAGCCCTCCCTGCCAACTTGAGTATCTGTAGTGGTCAAGAGGTCTCTTCCTGTTGAGTGTCCATGGTGGTTGAGAGGTTTCTTTCTATTGAGATTGCAGAGACCCAGGGTGACAGCAGGCTGCTCCTTGCCAGTTTGACTCACTTGTTCCTCCAGAGTCATTGGAGGCCAGGAACAAGTCCCAGTGTGTAAGCCCGATGCAGAGTTCCCAGCTTCTTTTTCCTTCAGGCTAGCATCTGTGTCTTCCCTCTGTCAACTCCCAGTGCCTTCCCTCTGAAGATCTGTTAGGAGTACACCAGTTGTCTTATTCCCTCAGTAATAGCTTTTCACCTGGCTGTGTCTAGTCAGCCATCTTGTCCAGCCTCCCCCAATATTTTTCTTTTTAATGAAAGGATTGCAATTAAAAATTTCTCTCTGAAGACTGCCTTCACTACCTTCAAAAAGCTTTGATATACTGTGTTTTCATTTTCATTAATTTCTATTTTTAATTTCCCTTTGTGAGTTCTTTGACTTTTTGGTTGTTTAAAAGTATGTTTTAAAATTTCCACATATCTGTGAAATTTCTAGTTTGTTGTTATTGATTTCTAGCTTTATAACATTATGGTTGGAGAAGATAACTGGTATGATTTTAATTTTCTAAAGTTTATTGAGACTTGTTTTGTAGACAAATATATGATCTATCCCAAAAAATGTTTCATGTGCATTTGAAAAGAATGTGTATTCTCTTACTGTTGGGTGAAATGTTGTGTATGTTAGTCTGTGAGTATGTCTGTTAATAATTGATTAATCATGTTGTTCAAGTTCTCTATTTTCTTGTTGATCTGACTATTCTGTGTATTACTAAAAATGTTGTATGAGATATCCAAATCTTATCATAGAGTTGTTAATTTCCTCCTTCAATTATCATAATTTTCTTCATGTATTTTTGAATTCTGTTGTTAGACACATGTATGTTTATGTCTTCTGCTTGGATTGGCCCTTTTGGCAATAATCTTCACATGCTTTTAATTGTTATATTATCTTTATCATTTGATCCTTTTATCAATATCAATATTTTTGTCCTTTGTAGGAGTTTTTAACTTAACATCTATTTTGTCTGATATTAGCATAGCAATTCCAGTACTTTTGTTTGCTATTTACATGGACTATCCTTTACATTCTTTCACTTTCAATCAACATTTTGTTATCTTTATATCTAAAATGAATCTCATGGTCAACACATTGAATCACATTGAATTATTTATTTTTAATCTAGTCTGCCAATCTATGCCTTTTTAATGGAGAGTATAATCCATTTACATTTAAAGTAATTACTTATAAAGAATAATTTGTCATTTGTTTTTTGGCTTACAGCTTTCTTTTTGTCCCCCTCCATTACTGCCTTCTTTTGTGTTTAATTAATTTTTTTTGTATTAAACTATTCTGATTTCCTTTCATCTCCTCTTGTCATATATATATATATATATATATATATATATATATGTCTTATATATATATGTGTGTGTATATATATGTGTGTGTGTGTGTGTATATATATATATATATATATATATATACACACACATATATATAGGGCTTAAATTCAGTATCCTTAAATGCTTGTAGTCAAAACAACAACAATAGCAACAACCACCACCACCATCTCTCCTGGTCTTTGAAATTTGTTTCTGTGTTGGGCATTCCTTTAGTGCTTATTCAAGCTGTTTACTACTCTGCCTTAGACTTCATTTCCTGCTTACATGGGGCCTTATTGTCAGCCATAGGTGAAAGATTAGTGTCTTCTCAGGTATTTTCTGGGTATATGTCTTGTCCTGGGAATGTGTATGGTCTTCTAGTTTCCTTAATATGTGTAAGATTTCTTGGAAGATATTATTCCCATTGTATCTCCTTCCTCAGGTTTTTTCTTCCCATACATTTAGATATGTCTATTGCTTGCTCTAACTGCTATCCCTTGCTTCAGGTGTCTGGCTAGTTTATTAACTTTTTGAGTCTTTCAATGAACACTGCTCAGGAGTAACATTCAACTCTGGGAAAACTCTAAGGTGGGTGAAACAAAGATAGGTTCCTGAGCTGATCTATTAGGGAGCCACCAGACAGGTAAAACAAGAAAACGGTAGTACTTTGAGAATAAGATATATATTGCTCCTATGGCACCAATAAGCTGCACCAGGAATGCAGGCTGCCACTTGTTGTCACCACTAAGCTCAAGAGCAAGTAATGGTAGATAAATAAGTTCAAATACCAAATACTTTCTTAAAAAATTTCACCAGCTTCTGTCTTCATTGATCATTCTCTTCATTGTATTAATTTTTTATGGGGTTTCAGGGTCTTAAAAGTTTTTATTCTGATAGTTTTTTTGCTAGCCTAATTATTGCTGTAGGGGAAAGAAACAGTTTTGGATTTCCCCACTCCATCATTTTCAGTGATGTCATATCCAGAAAGATGACTTTTATATAATTAACAAGAAAAGAAAGGGGGAAATTGAAGGATCAAGAAGAAAAATGGAAGTAGAATGAAGGACATTTTTATAGATATACCAGTAAGAATGGCCTTTGGAATTGTTAACCTCCTGGTGTGAGAAAATATGCCACCAAAGAAAAGAAGTCTAGGTAGCTGGTATTGAGAAATAAGTATCTGGATGCTAAAAAACTTCCATGTGATGTTAAGAAATAGGATGGGCCATTGTGGAGATTGAAAAAAATTATTGCGGTCTCACATGTCTATGCTCAGCATGTAAGTTAAACTCTGAGTTGTAAAGATGGTTTGTTCTTTCCATTTTTTATTATCTTGACAACATCAAATTGTTGTTTAATCCAGTCTACCAAAATATTTTATTTTCCTAAAAAACCTTCTTTGTAAACAAAATATGCATGTATCTTATGCTTTCTGCTCTGCCTCTTTTCCCTTAGATGTGAGATTCTGCTTCAGAATTAGGTTAAAGCAAACAAACAGAAACTTGACTTGACTTTTAGTTATATTTATTTTTCCATGTGAGGTTATCTAACCTTTCTTATATTTTCTAAACAGTGGTTGTCTTATCTGCGGCTCACTGTAGCCTCCACCTCCTGGGTTCAAGTGATTCCCCTGCCTCAGGTTCCTGTGTAGCTGGAATTACAAGTGCTTGACACCACGCCCAGCTAATTTTTGTATTTTTAGTAAAGATGGGGTTTCGTCATCTTGGCCAGGCTAGTCTTGAACTCCTGAACTCAGGTGATCCACCCATCTCAGCCTCCCAAAGTGCTGGGATTATAGTTATGAGCCACCATGCCTGGCTATTTTTTTCCTTTTAAAAAAATTTAATGCAAAAAGACTAATAGTACATAACAATGTTTTATGATTACTTGCCAAACAACAATCATAAAAGATAACTGTGCTGAAATTTTTACAACTGACTTGCTTTCCTTGTTATAAAGATCCATCTTTTCTGTGATATCCTAATTATGTAATTATTTCAAGTAGATACTGTTGAGTAAAGAGGTAGAGCTTTGGCTGCTTTTGCTTTTGAAGCTCTTTTGGCTCAGGGTTCATAACAGAATAGATTACTCGTAGTCTCTTACTTTAGATGTAGGAAGTAGAATTCAAGCATTTTGGAAGTTTTCAAAAATCTGCATTCTAAAAAGGAAATTTACTGGGGTAAGGGATGCCATACCATGAATATTTGTGTCAGCACAGGAACATGCTATTTTAGAGAAGATGACATTAAGAGTCCTTTGTTGTTGTAAGATGAAGACACATTGAGTTTTTGTAATACCATGAAAATAGATAAAGAAAAGATACTTCTCTTAATTTCAACTATTTTTACACTTCCTGTGGTACTTTCCAGGAGTCAAGTTTACACTGAATCTCTTGCTACTGTGTCTTTTTATTAATGGTGTTACTTCCTTGGTGACTGAGATAGAGCTATAGTCGTTTTCTTCCTGTTGGTCTTCAATTCAGTGAGAAGCTGAGTGAAAACAGATAAATCTGCCCTCAAACTGACAATAATATCTCACTTTTGTCTTGTGTCCCAATTTCTCTCTGTCAAATGGAAATATTCTTGTCTTTATTTAGAGAGCAAAGAAAGAAAAGTAAATATTCTATTTTTGACTGTGTAAGTCCAGAGTAAAGCCAATCTTCCCTGCCTTATTAAATAACTAGAAATAGAGATCAGCATATACACATTTACCAAGTGATGACATATTCCTAAGATCAGGAAGACTCTTAAATAATTTTATTTTCTATCTATACTTTGGGGAAAAAATATTTTCATAAAGTTCTGTATACACACACTATCTTCCAGGACTCTGTGCTTTTCAAGTACAAATAAAACAATAACCATTGGTATCCAAGTTCTATGAAACCTATAAGTTGAAAATGGAATAAGGATTGTTATAAAATTATAACTAATGAGCCCAAGTAGTATTAAATCTACATGTAAGCACCAAGGGCATCCTGATCATCCTAAGCTAATTTAGACCTTATCAAAATATAAAATTTATACAAAATCAAGTGTTGACTCAAAGAATTAAGGAGTTCTTTGAGGTTTGGGAGGGAAGTTTTTACTTATTAGGAGAAAATAAAGATAATGAAATCCTCTTGTTATTATCTAAGGTTCCAATTATGACAATATGGTAGTAATGATATCTATAAGGATTATGGTATGACATGAATTCTTTTTTACTGTGCTTCCGTGCTTACAGAAATAAAATAATAAGATCAAGTCCTTTAACTGTAAGCTAAAGTCACAGTTTCAAACACTAGAGAGTTTCCATGAAAGTGCTAAAATGAATTTTAAAGGTTTTTGAAGTCACAGTTACTTCTGAAAATCAAACACAACATTTAATTGTATGTTAGCATGTTGATGAATTACAATAACAATTGAATTCACTGTTGTGTCAGGTTTTTTTCATGTGAAAGGACACTGGTTGGGAAGGATTTGGATCTTGGATGGGAGATCTGGTTGGAGTGGGGACATCTCATTGGATCTAGATGGAATAGGAAATCTTGACCCCTAAATCACTTTTTCATACTCTTTCCAGTGGAATTACTTTCCAATCTGGTACTTGAAAAAACAGTTTTACTTAATTTGAAAACTCTGTCAGAGATAAATTTGCTTGGCTAAGATGCCTTGAAGGAGGAAGTTGATTCTTCTGAACACCTACAACTATCCCTTGTTGCTGCTATTTCACAACTAGAATAAAATATCAGCGTATTCTAAGGAGACAGTCACTATGACCTTGGACAATAGTTAATCACCATAAAAAATCACAAAATGTTATGAAAATATTTTGGGAGAAATCTGTGGAAAATGTGTAGAAATATATTCTAATGGTGTTAGATTACAAAATGTGGTGGATTATGCCGCTACATTAGGTAATTAATTGACATGGCTAAACTTTCCAGAGGTTTTAGATTTTTTGTTTTCTCATTCAGCTAGAAGTGGTCCTAAATCTCTGCAGCAATTTCAAGCTATAGTAAAGGCTACACTACCACGTGGCCTTCCTGATCTAGCAGGTCCAGTATAAACCAATTATTTAAAATATTGGTGGCAAGTGGAGATCCTGTATGGAGTCCCTGGGAAGCACCAAGGGAATAATCACAGCTCAGAGCTCTAGGATTTTTGGAGGAAATTGATGCTTTATCTTGCAACTATTTTGAGTAAGAGGTAATGGCTTGTTTTGGGTGTTGGTGGAGACTGAACTTCTAATAAAGGGACATTAGCTGACCATGAGGCCTGAGCTTTCCATCATGAGTTGGTTATAGTCTGATCCACTGGGCTGTAAATTTGGGCATGCTCAGGAATATGTATTATAACATTGAAATTGTCCATAAGAAACTCAACTTAAGTGGGTCTGAAAGTTATGAGTAACTTGCATATGCTTGTACCACTCAAAAGTGGATAGCTGCAATACTGCTACCCATTTAGGGGTGCTCCCTGAAGGATAAGAGTGAAAGAAGTTCTTCTCAAGAGAGGAAGAATTTTCATTACTTTATAATTAATTGCTAATGATTTGTATGGATGGTTAAGGACATGACAGAAACAGAATTGTATGATTGGCAACCAGGAAGTCTGGAGAAAAGATGGGTGTTTCTCAGTATGGGCACAGATTGTGAAGATATTTGTGACACATATGAATTCTGATCAAAGTTTATACACTACTGTGGAAGATGTTAATAATTAGGTGGACAGAATGACACATTCTGTGGATGTCAATCAACCTCTTTTTACCATAATTCCATTTCTTGGTCAATGGGCTCATGAGCAAAGTCATCATGGTGGTAGGAACAGACTACCCATGGCTTAACAACATGGAATTTATCTTACCAAGTATGACCTTGCTAATGTAACTGCTGAGTTCCTAACCTGTTGACAGCAAGGAGAAATACTTAGTTCTCAATATGGCACTATTCTTCAGTGGAACCATCGAGCCATCTTGTGGTGGGTTGATCACGTTAGGAAACAATCATGGGGGAGATCAGAGCTTTTGAGAGTACTACAATCGATAAACTCAGAGAACCCCTTCCCAATGTCATGCCATTTTATATAGCATTTCTTTTGATCAAAGAACTAATTTCAACACAAAGAAAGTACAGCAGTGGCTCATGCCCATAGAATCAACTAGTCATTCTAAACACTCCATCAACCAGAAGTCACAGAGTAAAGAGAAATATAAAATGGCTTGCTAAAGACTCAGTTCCAGGGCCAATTGAGAGATAATAACTTGAAAGGATGAGGTTCTAACATGCAAGATAAAGTATATATTTTGAAACAGAGGTCATTGTACGATGCTATTTCTGCCACAGCCAAAAGACATGAGTCTGGTAATCAAATGATGAAAATTAGAGTGGCTTTTAGTATTATTACGCTCAGTAATCCTCTTGCAAATTATCACTTTCTATTCTAGTAATCTTGGAATCTGCTGATTTGGAACTCTTAGTCTCCAGGGTGAATATGGATCAACTATGGGACACAATATTGATTCCACTGAATTGGAAGACGAAACTGCTACTTGGTCAGTTTGGTCTCTTAATGCCACTGAACTAACAGGCAGAAAAAAAAGTATTCTACCCAATGGAATGATTTCTCCAAACTACCAAAGAGAAACTGGTTTGTTGCTGCATAATGAGGATAAGGAGGACTAAATCTGAAACCCAGCATATCTTCTAGTGTATTTCTTAGTACTTCCATGCCCAATAATGAAGGTTAATGAAACACCAAAAACACAATAACAAATAATAGCATGATTGCTAACTCAGATGTTTCAAGAAAGAAGATTTGCATTACTTCAACAGGTAAAGAATCCTGACCAACTGACATTCTGGCTGAGGGCAGGGGAAGTATGAAATGAATAGTAGTAGAATGAAGTATATGTATTAACTATGTTCGTGTGACCGATTACAGAGATGAGGAATGTGGTAGCTTTGTATTTTTTCTTTTTGCTGGTTATATGTGTGTGTTTATTGGCACGTGCTAACAATTTTCTTTTTCTCTAACCTCTTTCTTATTTTTGTTTTATATGCAAATTGTTAGAAGTTAATGTCAACCTTGGGCCTTTAGGTAATAGAATATACCATGGAACTGTGGTGGGATTTGAGTAGCACTCATTAAAGCCAGCGACGGATATAATGACTGCTGGGACTCTGCTTCCTCTCATTCTGGGGAACAGAAGAGAACTTCACTTGTAAAAAGAATAGCTTTATCTTTTTAGGGGAAGGGATAAAGATATGCTGTTATTATAAAGTACAAATGTGTGTATAAAGGTGAATGTGGAAACTGAGTAACCAAAAATGTGAACATTGCCAGGTATCAATTTCTCTCAGTTCCAAATCCACCTTTATTACTTACTCTGTCATAATGGAGGTGAGCCCTACAAATATTTTTCTTTTGCCAGGTGCCATGAGAGAGCATATCAGTAGAGGGCACTGGAGGGAGACTGGAGCAGGAGGAAGTTCCAATGTGCCTCTTGTGGCAGTCTCCTTAATGTATGCATCACACATCCAACACCGGGCTCTTGAATTGTTGGTAGATTCAATAATGTTAGGCTCCTGTTATATAGGTGGCTTCTCCAGGATCTGAGTGCTGCTGCGCACTAACTGAGGTGCAACCTTTCCATGTAGAGCACTTACTGTGCCATTTCAGATGGTGAATTTCTAGCAAGTTCTGAAAGTGCTGCACCTTAGAAAACTTTACCATCTTTATCTCAAGCCCTGTGGTATTGAGAAATGAGGTAGTTAGATGCTCTTTCATTGATACTCTCTTTATACCAACCGTTCCTGTATTTTTAAGACTATTTCTCATTTTTAGGAAGTCCTTTGGTATGCCAAGCTCCTTTCAAAGTTAGTAATTTTTATATTAAAGTTCCCATGATTAAATTACTGTTTGGTTTCTGTCTTTTGACTGAATCCTGACTGATACAGTTGACTAACTGGCTTCCTGCTTGGTTTAAAATGTGCTGTACCAGAAATATCCTCACTTTGGAAATATTTCCCATTTTCTGCTATGAATGCCTGGCATTTTATGTCTGCAGACCCACTTAATTTCATGGATTTTTATGAATATCTTGGTTCTGGCTTTGTGATATATGCTGGGAAATAAAATAGAGTTTAAAAAATTCCTTCTTCCAGCGATACAGTGCAGATGTTTACAAGTAATGTTTTAAAAATACATATTTCCAGAGAGTTAATAGATTTAGCAAACATAAAAGCAATAATATAATTGGCTTATATTATTTTTTTATCTCCTCTCTGTGCTATTCACTTGTATTAGTGGAGTGAGGATACAGGAGTTTTGTTTGTCTTAGGTCAGGTACAATGGGACAGCAAAGAGAAATAGCATAATAAGCATTCAGAAAAATATCTAATTCCAAAATAAAATTACAAACTCCATGGTAGAAAACTTGGAAAACATAACAATTTATAAAGAATATAAAAGATCTAATGTTTATTGAGCCCCTTTAATGTGACAAAAATTAGACTACATTCTTTTACATAGTTTAATCAATAGAGGCTCTAAAACTCCACTAAATGTATGTGTGTACTTTTAAAAAACTATGAAAAAATTAATATTCAAAAATATTAAGTAACTTCTCTAAAGTACCAGGACTGGTATACAAAGCTCATGAATCTGTTTTCAGAGTCTTTGCACTCTCACTATGGAATAAAGCCTCCCCATTTGGGTTGATCAATCTTAATCCTAACTTGGTGATAAACATTATAAATATTGTAACCAACTTCTTTCTAAGTTTATTATTATACATATATAAAATGTATTTGCATTTATTGTAGATGCTTGAGTTAGTGTATGCATTCAATATTTCAGCCTTCTTATCTTCTTACAATTATGTCATAAATATTTCACCACACAGTGGGTTATTAATATTATTGTACCACCAGACTAGTTATTAAAATTTATAGTCTATTGGCTGTTTTCACTATTGCAAATGATGCCTTGTAAGGCACTTTTTTGTGAATCTTTAAATGATACAAAATTATTTAAAAAATAAATCCCTAAAATATATTCATACATTATAGCTATTTATAATAATATCTTGCCACATTTAAAAACATTATTATTTTAAATTGATACATAATAATTATACATATTTATGGAGTATGGTATGATGTTTTGATACATGTATACAATGCATAATGATCAAATCAGGGTGATTAGCATATCCATCACCTCAAAACAGTTGCCATTTCTTTGTGTTGGAAACATTCAAAATTCACCCTTGGAGCTATTTGAAAATACAAAATATATTGTTGTTTATTATAGTTACCCTAGAGTGCTCTACCACACTACAACTTATTCCTCATATTTAGCTGCACTTTTGTATCCACTGACCAATCTCTGGTTATCCTCTCCTTTATTCTACCCTTCCCAGTCACTAGTAACCATTATTCTACTCTTCACTTCTATGAGATCAATATTTGTAATTTCCACATATGACTGAGTATATGTGCTATTTATCTTTCTTTCCCTTGTTTATTTCACTTAACATAATATCTTCCAATCTTATCCACATTGCTGTGAATGACAGAATTTCATTATTTTATATTGCTAAATAATATTCCATTGTGTGTGTTGAGATACATTCTATACCTTGTTGTCTGAGAATTTTTATAATGAAGTCATGTTGAATTCTATAAAATGCTTTCTTTGTGTCTATTAAGATGATGATACGGTGTTTGTACTTCATTCTGATGATGTGATATATGATATTTATTGATTTACGTATGTGAAATCATCCTCAAATTCCTTCAATAAATCCCATTTGATCATAATCAATGATCTTTTTAATGTGCTGCTGGATTTGAATGGCTAGTATTTCATTGAGGAATTTTGCATCCCTATTTATTAGAGATATTGTCCCATCATTTTCTTTTTTTGTTGTGTCCTTGTCTGATTTTGGTGTCAGGGCAATGATGACTCTGTAGAATAAGTTTGAAGAAATGTATTTCTCTTCAATATTTTGAAAAGTTTGGAAGGAATTTGTATCAGTATTTTAAATGTTTGATAGAATACAGCAGTGAAGCCATCTGGTCTTGGGCTTTTCTTTGTTGGGAAACTTTTCATTACTGATTCAATCTCATTACTTAAAATTGTTCTGTTCAGGTTTGTTTTCTTGAGTTAAATCTTGGTAGGTTGTATAAGTTCGAGAATTTTTCAATTTCTGCTTGGTTTTATAACTTGTTGGCATATATAGCTTACTCATGAATAACATGCATTTGATCTGTTCAGGTCCACTTATATGCAGGTTTTCTTTCACCTCTGCCACCCCAGAGACAGCAAGACAAAACCAACCCTCTCAGCTTATTCAGTGTGAAGATGGCAAAGACGGAGAGCTCTATGATGACCCACTTCTACTAAATAAATAGTAGATATGTTTTCTCTTCCTTATGATTCTCTTTACATTTTCCCCTAGGTTACGTCACTGTAAGAATACTGTATACAATACATATAATCACAAAATTTGTGTTAATATCCTGTTTATATTATTAGTAAGGCTTCCAGTAAACCACAGCCTACTATTAGTTAATTTTGGGGGGAGTTAACATTTATACGTAGATTTTCAACTATGCAAGGTGTTAGTTCTCTCTAATACTTACATTGTACAAGGGTCAACTACAGTTGTTCATAATAGTCTCTAGTGATCCTTTGTATTTCTGTGATATCAATTGTAATGTCTTCTTTTTTCATTTCTCATTTTAGTGATTTGAATATTTAACCTCTCCTATTTTTGTTAGTCTAGCTAAATGGTTTCTCAATTTTGTGTCTTTTCAAAAAACCAACTTTTTGTTTTGTTTATCTTGTGTATGTTTTTACTCTAAAATTTATTTATATATTCTCTGTCCTTTATTATTTACTTTTATTCTTTCTACTATTTTGGTGTTTGGCTTATTATTTTTTTTCTAGTTCCTTGAGATGCATTGTGAGGTCTACTTTTTGGATGTGGGTGTTTATTGCTATAACCTTACCTCTTAATACTGCTTTTGCTGTATCCTATAGGTTTTGATATGTTGTGTTTCTATCTTTATTTGTTTCAACAAATATTTTAATTTTCTTCTTAATATGTTCATGAATTCATTGGTTGTTTAGAAGCATGTTGAATAATTTTCATGTATTTGTGCATTGTTAAAAATTACACTTGCTATTGATTTTGTTTTATTCTATCGTGGTAAGAAAAGATAGTTGATATAATTTTAATTCTTTTAAATTTGTTGAGACAAGTTTTGTGGCCTATCGTGGTCTATCCTGAAAACTTTCCATATGCTGATGAAAGGATGTGTATTCTGTAGCTGTTGGATGAAGTGTTCTATAAATGCCTGCTATGTTCATTTGGTCTAATGTGCAGTTTAGATCCAAAGTTTCTTTGTTGATTTTCTGTCTAGATGATCTCTACAATGCTGAGAGTGGGATATTGTCCCTAACTATTATTGTATTGGAGTCTCTTGCTCCTTTTAAATCTAATAGTATTTATGCATCTGGGCGCTCTAGTATTGCATGCATGCAGGTTTATAATTGTTATATTCTCTTCCTGAACTGATCTATTTATTATTATATAATTACCTTCTTTGTCTCTTTTTATTGTTTTCCAGTTAAAGTCTATTTTATATAATATAAGTATAGCAACTTCTGCTCACTCTGGTTTCCATTTGTGTGGAATATCTTTTCACATCCCTTCACTTTAAGTCTATACGTGTCTTTACAGGTGAAGTGAATTTTTTTGTAGGCAGCATAGAGTTGGGCAATGTTTTAAATCTGTTAAGCCATTAATGTCAGCAATAACTGTAGGAACCTTAGTGGCAGGGGCTGTAGACATTTGTGGCAGCAATGTCAGTGATGTAGGTTGTTGATTTTCTTGGTGGCAAAGGAATCTTGGTGTCCTCTTGTTCTTGTTTTCCACACAATGAGGAGACTTACCCAAAGGGCTGACTCAGCAGCCTTTTGCAAACAGCTGCACCAGTGCTGAGTTCCAGGTGTAGGCACTCAGAGCAGCTGTGGGGTTGAGGTTTTAGCCTCAAGGTCTTGTGATCCTAGGGTAGCAACTGGGAATTAGGGTTCAGGTTTGCTTTCTGTGGCTAGCTTGGATTTATGTTGCTCAGAGTCAAGATCTATGACTCTGGGGTATGCCCTATCAGCTAAGGCATGAGATATTGCATTGTAGTTGTGATCCTAACCCTGGGTTCAGGGTACAGCATTGGCCCAACTCTGGGAAAGAAAAGGTGCTCTGAAGGCTTGGGTCTGGGGAGCAGGATATGGCTGTAATTTAGGAACCTGAGTAACAGGGCTCAGTGGCACTGGAGTCCCAGGGAATGAGACTCCATGTAGGAGTGATTCCAGACTTTGAAATGGCAGGGCTTGGCAGTATCTTAGACTCTGTGAGGCCACGCGCAGCAGCAGCAGCAAAGACCTCAGAATTGCAGAGCATAGCTGTTGTTTGAGCCCTGGGGGTCAGAAAGCAGCACAACAGTGACTCCACTACCCAGGGAAAGAGGTGTATCAGCAGCTCCAAATTTAGGTTACTAGTCCATGTCCAGGGAAATAAAGTATTAGAGTTGTTTGGCCTGTAGGGCAGAGTGTCTCAGATCAGCCACTCTGCTGTTTCCCCGAGATGTATGGTACTAGGTCAGTTCAGCCCTGGGATGTATAGCTGCTCAGCTCAGACAAGGAAGTGATTCCTAAGGGTTGCTGTGCCACTTCAGCTCTGGTGTAGGGGGCATGACTGTTCTGAATGGCCCAGGCATGGTTTTCCTGGGTTGCAGGGTGCTGATCAAGCTTAGGTATTAGGGTGTGTGACGCCTCTGTGCAGCCAAGATGCCATTTACTGGGAGTTAGCAAACTCCCTCAACTCAGCCCCAAGGATATGTGGCTGCTCTGGGCAGCAGCAAAGGTACGATGTTTTCAGGAAGCAAGGTTCTGCTTCAGCTGGGGTGCAGAGGGATATGACTGCTCTGGACAGCTAAGACACTATTTCCTGGGGGTGCCCTGCATTGCTTCAGCTCTGGCAGAGGGGGACAGAATGCAGCAGTGACAAAGAGGGGTTTATGAAGTAGAGGTGTCAAAGCACTATTTCTTTGAGAGGGACTGTACAGCTTCAATTTGAGTACCATGAGGCAGGGCACAGCAGTGACGGAGAGGGATTTTTGGAGTAACTCTGCCAAGGCACTGTTTTCTTGAGAGACAGTGTGTAGCAACTCCACCAAAGCACCATTTCTGTAGGAGGGAGTGTGCAGCTTCAGCTCAGGGCCCAAGGGGCAGGGTGCAGCAACTGACTGGGAGAGGTGGATGGCACAGCTCTCCCTCAGCCCTGTTTCCCTAGAAGAGAGTAAGCTGCTTCAGCGCTGGTATCCAGGTGCACAGTGTACTAGCAGTGATGGTGAAGAGTGGAATGAGCCTCTGCAAAGGCACTGTTTCCCCAGGAGGGAGTGCCAGTTTCAGCTCTGGCTGAGGGAGCAGGCAGTATAGTGGGTAAGCGGAGTGACTCCCTCACTGCTTAGCCCCATGGGGAAGGCTGCAACAGCTGCACACAGCTCAGGGGATGCTGTCTCACCTGGTAGAGGTTGTTTGGTGACAGCTTAGCTTCAGGGATGAATGGGAAAATATAATACATGAAATTATTTTAATATTAAAAAGTACCAATAATGCTTTTTGTACACTAAGTTTAAGTCTGAATTTGGGGAGAAGGTAAATTATATGCATTGCCTTTTGTCCAAATGTCTTCAAGGACTTCTTTATGTTTTAGGATAGATACACAGGGTCATTTAAAAATTTGTGCACTAAATTTGTATTTGGCATCTTTGCTGAAAGCTTTTTAGGCCTAATGTCTTTAATAGGTTTATATTTTTGTATAGTCAATTCTATTAATTGTTTTCCTTGTTATTTATTCAATTTTGATTAAGCTTAAAAAAATATTTACACATCTGAAGTTCATATTAATATTGCCCATATTTTTCTCTGTTTTTGTTATTTGATTAACCTTTGATCTTAAAATACATTTTGTTGTATGGCTTGAGATAAACAACTTAGTCTTTTTTTCCCTTCTCCTTAAAAAAACACCATTAATACATAGTTTTACTGAACATGGAGATATTTTCAAGTGATGGCATAGCTTATTATAACAGTCCTGGATGAGATTCCATCTTGGAGAAACTTGGATGTAAAAAAAGGTCAACAAAGGACATTGGGTTACATTGGAGGTTAGAAGAGTGATAAATAATGTCCTGCCACCATTTAATGACTCTGTACAATGTGTCAAGCAGTTGGCTCATTGGTATTCACTTGTTATTTTCACAAAAATCTCATTAGTTGTATTTTATTATCTTCATTTAAAAGATGTCCAGAGATGTTAGCAGATTAGTAGCTTGGTAGATTTGTTCAAGCTGCAGAATGTTAGAACTAGTATACATAAAGGATGTACTTTTAAGTTACAATTTATTTTATTTTACTTTAAGTGCTATGTGATTAAATTTATTTTAAAAATTCACAAAATACAGAACTATACAAAAATATTTAAATATATCTTTATTTTCCTCCATTTTGTATGCAAATAGAAACTTATTCATTCAACAAATATTTATAGAATGACTATCATGTTCCAAGGACTTTTTTGGGATTGCCTCTGATTTCATGGAGCTTATGTTCTTAGATTGCTCTTAACTTATGGGGTTTCTTATTTTTAAGTTAGAAAAGCTTGTTTTGAAATGTTACATATCTCTGTTTATATTCTTGTTTCTATATGTATGTGTGTGTGTGTGTGTGTGTATATATATATATATATTTACCTTCCAAAACTATTTTTTGACATTCTTATCAACATTGTGGATGAGTTCTAATTTTCCTTCACTTTTACAAAAATGGATTTTTATCAGTCTCTGACATTTTGCCAATCTAACCTGTGAAAAATGATGTCAATACATTAATTTACATTTTCCTGACTACTTCATATACTATCTCATTTTTTTTCACATATAAAAAGTTAATGGAATGAACTTCAGTTAAGATTATGTAATGCAGGAACCAACCCCTCAAGTTGTTTAGCTCTTTGCCAGACCACTCAACATCATCCCCTTGGATTTGTTCTTTTCTGCTCATGGATGAAATGAGGGATTTTCTTGTTTATTTCAGTCTTCAGAACATTCTCATCTCAGCAGTTTCAGAAACTCTTTGTATGTAAGATCAACACTAGTGCTCACTGTTCAATCTAAAGCTCTTCCCCCTTTCCAGCTACACATTTCCCATGTGAAGAGGGCACAGCTTGTGTACTCACTTTTTCATCCACTGTCTTCCCCACTTTCAACCTACTTTTCTAACCCTTTGAGGGTTGGGCTTGGTGAAAAAACTTATTAGGAAAAAACAAAAATGATTCTTTTGTACTGGTAGAGTTATAAACTCTGGCCACAGTACCTTCTTGACAAGTATAAAATAGTTGTGTTTTTTCTATTTTTTTTCTCTGTGAAAGGCTTTTTTCACATCCATGACACTTCTCCGTAAGGAAATTCCACCCCAATCCCACCCAGCCTCCTGAATACCAGTGATGCTTCTTCTGAAGGCTGAGCCTTGGAGTGGGTGGTGGTCCATATCTCTGTTAGAATCTTTTTGCCTCTAAAGTGGTTTTTGAAGAGTAGAAACTCCCATTTAATGTAATACTCCGTTAAAGCATGTATTAAATCACACTCAATAACATTTTACTACAGCAGAAAGCATATATACTGAAAATACACAAATACACAACTTGAGGATTTTTTCCCAAAGTGAATATATCTATATATTCACCACGCAGATCAGGATATAAAACCTTTGCAGCTAAGCAAGAAGCAAGAAGACTTCTTTTGTTTAATTGCATTTTAGGTTTTGGGGTACATGTGAAGAACATGCAAGATTGTTGCATAGGTACACACATGGCAGTGTGATTTGCTGCCTTCCTCCCCATCACCTATATCTGGCATTTCTCCCCATGCTATCTCTCCCCAACT